>UPTC01000307.1:26549-45937 GCA_900537255.1 Acanthocheilonema viteae | reverse complement strand
GTTTTTTAAAAAAATCTCAGTTAAATTTTGTATTATGCCACCAGCAATAACAAAAGTGCTATAATTTTTCAGTTTTTTAGATTATGTTTTAAAGTACTTTACTTCAGCAGCATTAGGAATTAACTAACTTTATCATATTCATTATAAAAGACCTTTGTATCATTGACTTAGTTCATGAATTAAGACAGTACGGATATCTCTTCCCACTTCTCATTCCGTACTTTTTTTTGATCAAAAATATATAGAACAATCACACAAAAATCCAGAATGATTACTACCTGAGTGACTTTTAAATAATCCAAAGCTTTTATGATTGAAACAGCCATTTTACCAAGGATATCCTCCGGAAAACCACCCGGCACACGTTTGGAAAGTTTATCCAGACATGTTGCCATTAATTCCATGCAAATCAGTACTTCAAACTGAAACATTCAAATTTCACATCCATAAATACTTTTAACAAAGATCTCACCTTTTCATACATAAGGAACCTAAGATGTGTAATTCTGAGAATTCCGTGCGATAATATCAAGCACCTCAAACCACTGTTTTATCTAATGTACATGTCCCAAACTGACAGTGCATTGTGAACTGATAATAAAAAAAACTTCATAGAAATGGATAAAGTTTTTAAAAAAAGACTTCAGATATAAATTTACCAGGGTATTAAAAGAATAAATAAAGCTTACATCAGTAATAAAGCACCCGTAACATCGTACAATATGAGGACAATCGTGTGAACGAAGTACCACTTCTAGATCCATTAGGACACGTTTGTTCTCCTCTGCCACCGATGTCATAACCATTTGCTTAAACAATTAAGACAGAATTCAGACGTATAATAAGATAAAGTTATAAAAAGTAGTAACCAAGTAAGAGCGACAATTTTTTTCCAGAATCACTTAAAAACATTGCAACAACTATGACTTTTTAAATAATCTTTGTAGAACACTCTCGTAAACCAACGAATTATCGAAGTAATGAAACCTTAACAGCCATAATCGTCCCGGTTTGTTCGAATCGGGCTTTATAGACAACACCACAAGTGCCGGAACCGAGCTCTCCTATTCGTTTCAGACTTTCTTTTGTTGTTTCATATACAGTTTTCATGATGGTTATCCGGCCCGAGAGTCTTTTGATCTCTGCCAAACGTTTAGTTAACTAAAAACAATGACAAATAAAAAAAATTACGAGACAGTGAAACTGAAATGAGAAAAGTTGAAAAAAAGTAAATACCTGTGCAGTTATATTAACATTTTTTACTTTTTAAGATAATCGTATTAAAAAATCTAATTTTAATTTTTTTTCGAGATTTTTTAACTCGCTTTAATTATATTGGTTCTAATTTTGTATCGGATACGTTTCTGAAATCAGAATCTAAAAACAACTCTTCTCTTTTTTTTCTCAAATGACATACCGCATCATCAGCAGTACTGACTGGTGAAGACTGAGAAATAGTTGTTGGTAGCTCCGGAAGATTTCGACGAGGTGCTCCATCAGCTACAAGAAAGAAACTTATTGAACATTTGGAGTGCTAAAATTTGTCTTCCATAGTTCATAAATAATTATCTTTGGACAATAAATTCGTTATCAATCAGTATGTTACATTTTAGATACGAAAATGTGATGACTACCGAATGGAACAGATCTTACTTTCCTTTTTTTCCTTCAATATGAATATAAATTTAAGAATAGTGCCCGCGAGAAAATTTTCGTAATATGTTCAAAAAAAAAAGAGTAATTAAGAACATTCTTCATTTTTTCACTATTAGATATATTACGAATAATTTTTTTTTATATCAAACATCAAAAATTACCCATTTGTCGTCGTGGAAGTGGATTGGTTTGTGGTGGAAATGAACAGCTTGGATTCGGGAAATGCCGTGAAATTTGTCCCACTTGCGGTTCCACGCTGAATGACCTACGCGACGCAAAAACATGTCTCGTTAGAGGAGCAAATCTCACCTGCTTCCATCGCCGTATTCGACATTCAAATTCTGAAAAATGATTAACAGTACGATTAAATTGTATGTGTAAGTATGATGTTAACTTTCGGTGAAAGCAAGAGATTTTGCTGTGATGATATACCAATAAAATGATAATCTTACATCATTACTTTAGTAAAAGTTTTTCTGTTAAATCAAAAATATGACATATTTCAGGGAAAGTGCTGTAGATTGTAATAACAATCGTAAGATGTTTGTATTAGAAATCAAAGATTTCCGAAATATTGCAAAATATCTGAGCCAGCAATTGAAAGCAAAAAAAAAATGGGATAAAATGAAATAGTTGGAAAAGATTGAAAAAAATTCCAAAACCTATGTTTTATCGATGATTGAAGAGTGAGAAAAAGAAAGAGAAACATAATAAAAGATAGAATTTGATAAGAGATGATAAGAACTGAGAAACAGCACATAGCAATTGATTGATAAGGTAGAAAAGCAGTGAAACCTAACAAACTTCTCGGTGTTAAAAATGCGAGGTTGATGCTCAGCTTGCAAAGCATCGGTGTTTTATGACTTTTGGAACGAGGCGGTATTGGCTGCATTGTGCATGCTTGTTTAGCGGTTGGTTATGAGCGGCAGATAAAATTACCATATACCCTTTTAAAAGCAGCAATGTTGCAACAAGCAAAATGCTATGTATCATTTTGATGTCTAAATTTCCATAGCTAAATTATGATCTTCGAGATATCATACAGTATCGAGCCAAATAATCACTGATACTCATTTATGAATTTCGAAATTTTTGTCTTGAGTAACGATAGTAAAAATATTGCCACTTCTCGAGAATTAAACTGAAACTGAAAAATCGAAGTATTCTGGGTGAGATCGTAATATTGCAAATTGTCGGTCCATTTCGTGTCATTCATTTCCTTTTCTTTTCAATTTTTTTCAAATAGTTTCCGATATTACAACTTATCTGTTTTTTTTTTTGTTTATTTGTTTGTTTTTTCCACTAAACAAAAAAGTTTATGAAGAAGGAAGTGTTGCTAATTAAGGAAAATATTTATGAACATTTATGAAGTTTTTTTTTTCTTTTTTTTTTGGAATTATTTATTTCAAAGAAAAAATTTCCTAACCTCGTATCCGTTGATGCAATGACATTGTTTGCTCCATAGAAGACGAGAATTTGATGATTGATGATGAACAGATTTCTTTACTTTTTCGTTCTCTTTTCGATAATTTGATGATAAAAATTTGCGAAATCGAAGTATTTTAGGTTTACACTTCGTAAATAATAATAATAATAATAATAATAATAGTAATATGTCGCTATTCCGTCTTCCGTTTTTACGATTGTTTATTTTCGCCATTTATCGAGAAAAAAAAAATGGATGAGGATGAAAATGTGCACTTTTTTGTCTCCAATTTGATCGTATTTTTTCCTTTTCTTTTATCGTTTCATTTGATAGGAGATAAAGAAAAAAAAAAGAAAGAAGAATTTTAAATGAGTAAACAATTGATAGAATGGTTCAATTGATGAGGAAAATCAGTGGAAGGAATTGGACGAGGATGGAATACGGCAAGAATATTATCGTTGTCGTCATCATCGTCATCGTCCCTCTTCGGTCCATTTCGTGCCATCCGTTTCGAGAAAGTAAATCAGCAACAACTGGACATGAATCCTCAACTATTACTGCTTGGCTGCTGCTGCTGCTATTGCAATCCTTGGAAATGTTGCTTAATCGCTTATCAAATCTATAATAGCTATGGAAATATATGGCTAGTAGACTGCGACGGATGGGAAGAAGAGAAGAGAAAACACTTCTTTTTTTTTTCTTCTCCAATATCAGCTAATGCTTTTGCTGCGCTCATCAGTATCGACCCATACATGGCCTTTGCATATACACACACATCCACACAGACACCCACACAGACATATATATACATTCATTTTATTTTGGTCATAGAGAGCTAGAAGAGGTAGTAGTAGTACGATCTCTGTTGGTGGTCCATTATCCTATGGTCATCCCATTTACTGCCTTCATTTACTAAAATTTAATAAGCCATGAAAACGGAAAGGAATATATTTTAGGTGAAGAATGTATAAAAACTTCAATGATTAAAGCTCGTAAACCTTTCCAAAATTAGCTCTTTATGGTGTATATTTTTTTAAATTTTAGATTACACTGATTCATTTTCTGCCTATTCGGGGGAAAGTCTGAAAATTAATATGCAAGAATAAAAAAAAAAAAAGGTTTATATTGGTTTATTGGTAATGCGTTTAGCATCGTTACTATTAGGATTGTCCTCTTGAAGTCATATTATTTTAAAAAAGATTTGCATAATCATTGGGTGCATAAATTTGTTTCATGCAGACGCTTACTTCAATTACTTTATGTGCAATTTTATTGCTAATAATTATAACAAAAACAATTCTTGAAAGAATTTTGTTATTTCAAATAATTTCCGTTTCATTTACTCACTTTTCCTGGTTGATCTGCACATATGCTTATTTTACATTTAAAATTTTTGATTTCATGCAAGCAATATAATTGTGGTTGCTTAATTCACAAACGATGTCCTTTCCATCTCAAGTTTAAATAAATAGCCATTAAAAAATTGTTGTGATGATTTAGAGAGAAGACATTTCTATGGATCTTTCAAATCGTATGACTTTATTGTAAATAAATTCATAAAATAAATGTAAAGATCGAATTTATTGTAAATAAATCGGCAAAATATTTTTGTTTGTTCAGAACATTTCACATATCATTAATTATTGCCATTAATGTTATCAGATAAAATCCAGAAAATCAATAGTAATCTTAGTGCATATGAAGAATTCCGTTTAATTTATTAGGAAAAAAATTAATTGTAAATGTTGCTGTTACAATGAACCACGCAGACTTTTTCATCATTTTCCAGTTATCACGAATTTGGAATTATATTATGCACAGGAAGTGAACAATCTAACAGTAAATACTATTGTTAATTCAATCAATCTAACTTACTCATGAAATGACAGAAATAAAATGCAAATCGAAACAAACAAGTTCGTCATTAGTAATTGCTTTACTTTCAGTCTTTTATTTATTTTTTCTTTAAGGGAAAAAAAAATAACAAAGAAAAATCAATTTTTAAAAGGAAAAAAAAAACTATCTAAAGCAATTACAAAATTGAGAACCGATTTTTGATTAAGATCAGGAAATAAGTTTAAATATTACTTGAAAAATTATTTTGAAAAATTACTAAAAGCTTGTCAACTAACTACATAACACTCAAAATGCAAATATTTTGTATAAATTTAATGCGAAAATGCTCCAATAATTTTGCTTGGCCTTTATAACCTATTCATTTTGCAATATTTGTACGATCATGAGTTTCCATAAAATTGTTCAAAATGAATTCTGCAAATACAATATACTCTTATTGTCCGTCTATCATTTAACACAAATAAGTGATCAAAAAGTGAAATTTTATAAAAAAACTGTTACTTATACTTTATGATTTTCATTTACTTTTACGAACTTTAGCTATATATAATTTAAAGTCGCGCTGGCACTTTTAATCTCTTTCTTTACGATAGCATTTAATTATACATTAAATTGTTAAGGCCTTTATAATGATTGATAATCAATCGAAATTTAGCGTTGATAATATCATTCGTATTTTTTTCAGCTTTTGAATAATAAGTCACGACAAAAATTTAATGTATTTGGTGCAATCAATAACTGCTAATAATTTGATTAACTTACAAATGTCGCCTTTTAATTTTTAATGGAATTGAGTAATTGTTCAAAAAAAAAAGAAATGCGCCGAAAAGTTCTAAATAATTTACCAGTGAAACTTTTTTTAACTTTGCCCTTTTCAATCTGTAAAATATGAGAAGTTGTTACAATTTTTTTTATACAATAGAATTCCAATATATTTTCCAGAATTTTTCAGAAATTTTCAGACTGAAATCGATAATTGCGTTTGTAAGTATCTCGCAAATATTTTTCTGCTTTAAAAAAAAAAATTTATTGAATAAACTTGAAATAGCTGCAATTGTAGATCCTAACTTCTTGAATAATTGTTTCTTGGGACATACAGTTGGAATGTAACATCTCTGGCGAATTAAATATATCTTTAGTTAACTAAATATATTTCATTATTATATTATCATAAAATATTTTCCTGAATTGATAAATAAATTTGCTACAAAATTTCATCATTAAAAATAATGACCTTAATCAATTGATGAAAATATACCTTAAACTAAATTGTTCCTCAATATACAAAGTTTGTTGCAAGGGTAGAATTATCGGTTGTAATCTAATTTATTCAATTACGATCTCATCTCATAGAAACTTTATCCAATGAATTTCTTTTCACAATATATCTTCGAGATGTGCTTTGGTCAAGTAAGTCAAAGAAAATTATGATATATAAGAAAAATGGAAAAAGTTTTGCAAATTTATTTGCTTAAAAGAGGCAAAATGTTTCGTTTTCATTACAGTCACTACGAGTATTATTTTCATTTTATCGATGGTAATGTTTTTCAGAAAAGACAATGAGAAGTGAAAATGTTCGCCAAAAGTTTTAAATTAATTTTATGAACATAATTGTTGTGAAAAGATGAATTGGTAAATTAAACATTTATTTTGATGTAATTTTATTGGTCAGCAAAATGAAGAATAAATTGTTCAGAAACGAAAAGATAAGAGATCGAAGCTAATGGTAAATAAAAAATTTGTAAATGAAAAATATCACAGCATATATGAAATAAAAACGAGATTTTTTATCTGTATTATAAAGATTAAATGAAAAATTAAAAAAAAAGATTTAAAAAAAATTTTTTTATCTGATTTATCTGAAAAAGATCTTTTATCTGTACTGTAAAGATTAAATGATGCATTCAGTTTTGCATAAATATTATGGTAACAAGGTATTAGCATAATGTTAATTGCACTATTTCTATCAATTGCACCATATGTACAATGATATACAATGACATGATCAGATCATTTCTGATAAATCTCTATTAATTCGTTGCAAAATAAATATACATAGAAATTTTCAAAAATTGACAAAAACAACACATTTTGTTAACTGCAAACTTTTTTATTCATCAATAATTTTTTACTGAACAAATTTTACTAAAATAAAAATTGAAGACATCAACTTTTATCATCTGCATAAGTAATTGGTCTATTTCTATCGATGCATATCAAAATCCTCATCACTAAATATCGTTTAATTGATTTAATTGAAGTAATTGACAGAATGTTTGCTGTTAGCTTTTTAATGAACCTAATTTCAGATATATCTCAATAATATTTTAAAATAAGACGAGGAAATATGCTTTGCCTTAAGCAATACTTTTATTAGATGTAAGCTCTGAATTCGGTGCAAGCGAAAAAACGATAACCAGTGATTGAGGTTCAAAAAAATTTGGAAATACAAAAATTGAAGAAAAAAAGTTAAAGTAATTTGAGCAATTTTCAAAAAAGGTCTAAAAACAAAAAATCATTTGATGTAGTTGAGGAAATGATTGTATTACAATGCTCATTTTTAAAATTTAACATCTAATCCATTTAAATATCAACTCATATTGTTCGAAAAGATCATTTTTGTAAATGAAGCAGAAACTTCGGTTCTTCTCCATCAATTGTTAACAATTCATTTAAAAAGTGAAAGGAGCAATAATAGCTAGCAGATTAAATATCAATTTAAAAAAAAAAAAACCATATAAGAAAATTGCAAAACTGAGAAATAAATTCTGATCCATATCAGATAATAAGAACAAAAGTTTCTCAATGTGGCACTGTTAAAATCTCAAACAAATAAGTTACTGAATTTATAGGGGTGGATCGGTTTCTTGTCCCAAACGAGAGAATGAACTTTGACAAGTATCCTTACACAAATATTAAATTTGATCATAATTATGCGAGAGGATGAAATGGCCTCAATCCCATTTGCAAACTTAGAATCCAATTGCTTTTACAGTAGAAATTAACTTAAAGGAGCAAATTTTTTGTATGATTTTGTTTCTTTATTCTTTACTTTATTCATCTTTTTGCTTCTCAATGATTTATCTGTTTTCAATTTTTAATTTTTTTTTAATTTTTTAACTTTTTGTTTTCTTTTTCTACTTTCTTTTTTCCTAATCTTTGTGGAACGGTATTTCATTGGTTAGAAAGTAAAGAATTGAAGCAAGCAGTGAAAGATTAGCCAAATGAGAAGTGCAGAAAATTGTTATATTTCTGACTGATAAAAAAAGAGAATTCATTAATTTGCATCATACAACTACTGAATTTTTTATTTTAGCTTCTAATTTTATTTTGTAAAAATTGCCAATTTCTGAAACGAAGAAACTGCTTGTGCATCAATTGAAGTTCTACTGCTGTTGCTTTCTGTAATGCTGTTAGCAGGAGATTATAGAAACAACGGACACAGAAGTATGCTAATTATGCTAATTCAAAGTATGCTGAAGTATGCTAATTTTTGAATAGAATCAAATGTAGCAAATTTTAGTAAATTAAGAATTTCATCTCGAAATACTTCATTACCTATAGAATGCCTTTTTAATGTTGCATACTGAAAATAGGATTTACTGGAAAATATCACTGAATCAGTTATGGAAATTTTGTAACTGCTTTGATGGATCATAAAAAAAGAATCTCTTTGACTGAAATGAAAATCAAAATTTGACTTGTAAAGATAATTTCATCAGGAGATCAAAATATTTGCATTCTCCTTCCAGTTTTTGAATATATAATTCTATTCGATGCCATAAAATTTTCGTCGTTTCGCACCATTATGTATAGTTCCTATGGTTTTCCAATTTCATTTCGGATTTTTTTTTTCGATATTTAAAATATCGAGTGAAACAATTGCAGTACAACTATAGCCAATATTTTCTTCATGGCGAGAATCGGAACTCTCGATTTTCTAAAATACATAACGTACGTTTTAGCACAATTTATTCATCCATTTTGTGTGATAATATGCAGCAGATTTATGCAAGCAATTAAAATTCAGTGATTGTTTCTTTTAGCATACATTTGATGCAAAGGTAAAACGTATAGAAGTAGTCCCGTAATTATCTCTACCAATTATTGATATCTCGGGATTTTTGTGCAATCTTGGAGCAGATAGATTTACTTTACTTCTGCTCATCAATATTCGAGTTTCCAGATAAATGAACTCAATTTCGCTTCTTTGCTAAATTCCGAAATGGCTTCTCATCTATTTCTTTTTCCTTCTTGAACATTCTTTCAATCCCTCTAATTTCCCCATTCCGCCTTCTCCAAACAAATTGTTAGTCGTGCAAATGTTATCATTAATTGCTCTATTCTTTATAGCATTCAATCTATACTATTCAACATTTCACAACTTCATTATGTTTTAAAATTATTGCTTAAATTTGAGATACTTTCTATCACTTCCATAAAATTTCCCCTCATTACTGCCACAATTTATCAATAATAATATGCATATAAATTACTAAATCAATTCATGGAATAAACTAAACAAAACAAAAATAAAACCAATTATCTTTTACACATTCCTTACACAAACTACTATAATGTACAGAACAACAAAGTAACAGGCTCATTTTCAAATATTCCAAAACATCACATATATCCGGGAATTCCGAATTAAAAGAAATTCCGCAAAATTTAAAAATTTTGGAAAATGCATAAGCGTTATATTTTAGTAAATATTGTTCATTATCAGCAGAAGTATTACGGATGACCTTTGTCACCAATGTTTATCAGTAATGTTACTGGAACTACAACAAATTAACGATCATGGCCGCCATTATCTGTCATATTCCCGAATAATTGTCCGTAGAAGAATAAACAAACATTCCCTCAACCAATAAAACCACTATTCCAACCGTATTCTTTTGTGCCAATTCACTTTTAAATACTAAAAGAAAAAGGAAACAAAAAGTTTCACAACACCAATTTCGCTAGCTGATAAAATATTCACGGTGAAAGTTAATTTAAGTGCGCCAAAAAGTCTTACAAATGATATCATTTATTTCACAACACAGAATGTCTGTTACACTTGAAGTATGACAAAGCTGACATCTTGAAAAAAACCTCAGACATCTCTATCAAATAAATGTTTCGGTATCAATGTGCTGATATGATAAAGTTAAAAGAATGATAACTTTGAAGCTTCACTTTTTCTGCAAATGTTAACACTGAATTTCAAATATAATATTAGTTTTTTCTGCTGATATAGAAATTGAAAAAGCTCTAAATGGCCATTCACAATATTTAACTTTATAACTTTACTTTTCTCTAGAAATGTCTCCTAACCCGTATATTCACATGAAAAAGGATGTACAAGAATAGATGCAACATGTTAGCATCTCTAGCCTAATGATTAAAAATGAACAAATTCAATGATGATGAAGATGATCAGTGATCAATTAGAGAAAGTGGGAATATTGAAAATAAAAATACAAAACAAATAAACAGGCAGAAGGATATGGCATTGAGAGGAAGTTGAAAAAAAAAGAAAGAAAAAAGAAAGATATGGCATTGATAGAAAATTGAAAAAAGAATTCAAATAAACACATAATCAAAATAATAACTTTTATTCTCTAAATAATTCATATTGTTATACAAATTGCAATTAATTAAAGCATTCCATTCGATCGACCATGCACGATCACATGCCGCATAGTATGGCCATGCTAATTCGTTGATCTCATTTATGAACCTCCTAAAATTTGAAATTAAATTATGAAAGAGATCCAAAAAGAATAACTTATTTTTAATAGTGAAATTTAACGCTAAAAGACGTCAAATAAATTTCTTAATTTTAATATTTGAAAAATTTTCCACACTTTTAAGTTATGCAACAATCGATTATTTGAAATATCAAAAAAAAAAATACTTTTTTCTAAGACCATAAAATAGAAATGTATTATACTCATTAAAAAAATGCAAAAAAAAATTTTTTTTTAATTGAATGAAAAATTTTATAAATTACCAATCTGTTTTATTTCCAGGTATGCAAGTATAACTTTGTAGTGATCTATCCACATGCTGTAATAATACATAATCGTAATATAACGTATGATGAGGTTTCTGCCGATCATTTTCATATTCCATCCTGATTTTTGTTGAAATAGCCTAGATAAATTAATCATTTTTGCAAAATCACAATTTTATTATTTAGCAAAATTTTGCTACAAAATTAAATACCTCTATTTCTGAGGTTATCTGAATAAATTATCAAGTAAAAATAATATGATTAGATTTACAAAAAGATTAGATTTACAAAAACAATAAACTGACAAAATCATTAACAAATTTTTGAATTAATGATTTTAAAAAAAATTATAAGACTTACAAGAATTTGTTTTTCAGTTAATGTTATTCGTGTTTGCCAAGTGCCAGCTTCTTGTCTATTAAGGCCAATACTAAAACCGCCATCCTTCCAAATAGGTTTACATATGTACTGTAATTGTGATGTGCTCAAATGCTCTTTGTGGCTTGTTTCAATGGTTGCTTGAATTGTTTTTTGTGATGATGAAACTGCTACACAAACCTGAAATACAGCATTTTTTAGCGTTGAAAATACTTTAAAGATTAAGCATCCGCAAATACGCGGTGCAAAGATCTATTATACCTGACTTAGGTATTTAATAGATATTTCTTTGATATATGCAATTTATTAATACACTAATAATTTTTAGTATTTTAAATCGTTAAAAATTTAATAATTAAGTAAAATAATAAGAACAAAAAAAAAACGCACATGGCTTATTTCAAATACTATCTGATTGTTACCAAGCCCATGTACAGATGATAATAAAATAGCATTTAAAACAAATAATACTATTGTTAAAAGTAATGATGTTATAAACAATGCCCAGTGGAATCCTTGCGAAAAAAACCTGCAAAAAATATTGTTCATTTAATATTTTTATTTATTTTTAAATATTCAAAAAATTGAAACACTCATCAATCATTTTAATAATTGAATTGAATTAATTGTGAATGTTTAAATGCTAGGGAAATTATATTTCATAATATATTTAGCATGTGAAATGTATACCTGACAAAAGAACTTGAGCATTTGTGACGATGATAAAAACTTCTTGAGCTACAGATGTAATGATAACAGCACGGTGCACAGCAGGTCAATATTGATAAGATATATATAATAAATGTTAATGAAAATGTTAAAATAACTTTCAAAATGGGTGTCAATAAAAATCGAAGCTGAAACTAATATTTAATTTATAACGAAAAATTGCAATTTTTAAATGTGAAATGAGCAATATTCAATAAAATGTTTACTGCTTTCGAATGTTTCAAAAATATTTCAACCGCTGAAAATAATAGTATTCATACTTTGAATAATGCATTCCGATGTGATTGCTTATCAGATTTTACAGGTACAGTTCGATGTTCATAATTATCTTCTACATAATTATCTTCTACTACTGGTCCATAGATCCTTCGAACGCTATATCTAACAGGCCATAGCTCATCGTAATCTTTCAAACGTCCGCCATTCCTCAAAATTATGAAATTTAAATTATTTCCAAATTAACTTTTCAATACGAAAAATTAATTTAATACTTAATAAGTAATTAGTGAAATCTTTCATTCTCTTTCAATGATTTCACAGCGTAATCATTTTTTTTTTAATCAGCCAAGCGTGGATAGAGAAATTAATTGAACAATTTTACTTATTTCTTTATATTATTTATTTTTTTGTTCATTAACAATATTTCCTAATTTACTCCCTTAAATTTAATTCATCACATACTTATTTGCTTATTTATAATAAAGTATAATAAAGAAAGTATACTTTTGACTCAAATTAAGTTTGAATTGTTCATAGATTGTTGGCTGACGGGTGAACGTATTAACATGTGGTAGGGATTTCGAGGGAAATATCATTTGACGATATGCGAAATACAACATCACTAAGCGCCACAGAATACTTATAGTTGTCGCTGATGATGATATGATCAGTGGCCATTGAAGAATCTGTAAAATAATTCGCTTGGAATTTTAAAAATCCAGTAATAATCACAATTTTCACTGAAGCTTTATATTTCTCGGTCATTTATATCACAAATCTTTAACATTTATTAACAGCTTAATAATTGATCAAATTAACTTAACTAAAATTTACAGCACCACAAAACAATTCTGATAATGCAATCGTTTTGGTATTTAAAAAATTGGAGCCAATCTAATCTTAAAATTTTTAAGTTATTATGAATGACATGATGTACAAATATGTTAATGGAAATAAATGCACCTGTGGGCCAACACATCGACAAGAAGTAATAAAGAAAAAATTCATAATTGTCAAAGGCATGTCATGAAGAATCATAAATAGAAATGTTACTCGAAAATTGTTAAATGCCTGGAAAATTTTCCTATATTAAACAATTTTTGATGGAAAATTTTTATCACTAAGTAGTATAAATTTATTTTGTGGTTTGGCACCTATAATGAATTCATTGACGTATATTTCTTGGCCTTAATTCTTAAATTTTCATACTTCATACTACCAAATGCATTACAATTGTTACAGTTTTCTGTTTATTTTGTTACTAAATATTAGCACAATTACTTATTTTAACATAGATTTTATAAATTTAACGAAAAAAAGAAAACCTGAACCCATTGTATAAACGCTTCGTAAATGATAGCAAAACCACTTCGATATGGAGCTATATCAAGACGATGAGCAAATGCATTTTCAATGCACAGTACCTGAACTTTTGAGGGAGATGAAAGAGGAAATGATAAGATTTGGCAAGTTATAGTACTGATATTTTAAGGAATATAAGAAATAGAATTGGAAACTGAATGTCTAAAGTTGAAGATTTTGAAATAAGTTTTTCAATGTAAATATAATTTCATTTAAATAAAACCCGAGAAGTTTGAGTATTAAGCAAAAGATCTTTTTATCGCATTTTCCGATGGTTTCCTCACAAATTCCGGAGCAAAATTATCATTGAAGCCTTTTATTTTGAAAATTTTCATTCATTGCATATATTTTACTTTATTGGGCTTTAGTCGTGCAGAATCTCGTGCAGTTAGATCAAATAATGTTTTATAGCAATAAACCATTTCAATTATTTAATTATTGACCTTATTAATTATTGGAATTGAATCTCACTAGTCTTGCTTTCTGATATTGCTATTATTGTTATTACTCGTTATAGTTAAATGATAAAATAACAATTGACCAACCAACAGAAGAGATGTTAGCATAGAGCCAAAAACTGTTGTAGAGGCAAGCGCTATAGCGAGCCAAGTTTTTAATGGAAATGATGTAACATAACCACGAAGAGTGAAGTAAACAAAGAGCCAATCGCATAGATCGGTGATCGAATAGATGATAAAACTGATTGCATATAATGCATGCATTGTACGACCTAAAATAATTAATTTATTGTATTTTTCATACTTAATTTTGTGTAAAAAATTAATTTCAATAAAGTTATTACTGTTATTTAAGCTTTTTTTCACTGTCACACTATATATTAATGCCTTGGTGATAATAATAGCGCTATAATTATCATTTTTTCAGTTACTCGATATGATACCCCTCACTTATAGCAGTGATTTTTTCTTGTTTCTGTTTTCCTACTTTTAGGAAGATTTTTTTAAACTGTTTTTTTATTGTTTTGCAAATCGTATATTAATTATATGAGGTAAAATTGAATTCATCTCATCATGTAAAAGTTAATAAAAAAAGTCAATAAAAATAATTCAAAATACGAAAAAAAAATCACGAGATATTAGTTTAACTCTTATTCATGATTTCTTTTAATATTTTATGAGTTTTTTCGTATTGAATCATTTTTATTGACTTTTTTATTAAAAAAGCATAAATTTTAGAGCTTTGAATTTATGATTTTTCATTGCATTAGCAATTAATTCAATCTGATTGAATTAAAAGTTTGCCATTTGCACATTTTCTGCGATTATAAGTCTGTAGAATCTATTATTGTTAAAGAAAGAGAAGAATAAAGAGACTGTAAAGCTGCAATTACTATTACTTACTCCGTTAAATTTTTTCCCTCACTTCCTTTAAATGTAATTTTCCATTCATAATTCCCTTCCGTCTTTTTAAATTAAATCTAAATTATTTATTTTAATCATTCATGAAGTGTAAAAATGCTGAAGAGAAGAGGAAGAGAAATAGAAAGAGAAAGAGTTTGTGATAGTATACAAACTGAAACAAGCAGTAAGTAAAATAAATGACAAACTTTTCATTCGATACGACATTTTTCTTAAAAATTTGAAGAGACAATAATATGAGTGAATAGCTGATGTTTTAACTGGAAAAATTATCCGATGTCCTTCACAGTTATGACAAAATTGAAATATTTTTAAAATTTTATAAACGCACTGAGTGTGGACGTTAGTTGCTTCCGTGTCTCTTTCAACTCATCATTCAATTGTCAAAACAAAAAATGAAAAAACGGGAAGTGATGTTTGGCATAAAGCTGAATAAATTTTAATCCATACAGATGAAAGAGAAAAGAAAGAAAGAATGAAAATAAGACAGAAAATGATTAATGTAAATTTAAAATTTATAACTAGCAATTTTGTTTCATCATCCGTTGCGTTGATTTTGATTTCTTCTTTTTTTTTTGAAGTGTCGTAGATTACGATTAATGAATTTTAAAATACGAAAATTTATTTATTAGTAATTTTCATCAATTTGATAATTTTGAACTTTAAATTTAGAAAAAAAAATTGCTGAATAGCCAATATTGATAGCTTTATTCATGCTTTTGGTCTACGCAAAATCTCAATATGCACGATCAAACCGTGAAACTTTGATAAAAAAAAAACACTGCGTCGAATGTTTACGAAATTCGCTAACAAAATTCATTTAGTAGCGGCAGATTTTTGATCACTATCCGTAGCATAACATTTCACTGTTATATCGTTTAAAATTGTAGATAATTTATTTGGTTCTTGTAAAATATTTTACTTATCAAAGCTTTTTTTTTGAAGAAATGATAAGAAATAAACAAATTGTGTCATTTATCAATTATTAAATGTAATATGGTGAAGAAGTTGACAAAAAGATAAAATATTGCATGCATTTATTCTTAACTTTTTCGTTTTTCTCATTTCAACTGGAAGATATTTTTAAAGTTGAAAAGAATAATGGATTGCTTGAATCTGTTTTGTTATTTTCATATTTTGTATTGTTAGCAGTAGAATTTAAATTCAAAAATAGAAAACTTCAGTGACAGACAATAATTTATGAAATGGAAAACAGTATCTAATAACGCAATTGATAAAAATAAACAAACAAAAATATAAGATTTTAAAATATGATGAAAGAAATGAAGGAGAGAATAAAATTTCTGGAAAGAAAATCGCATTGAATTCATCAAAATTAGCACTTTATTCATTTTCATTTTTGTTTACTTTTCGACTGCAATGTTATAAATATCCTTTTAAAAGAAGACTGAAATTTAATTTAATTAAATTCAAAGAATAAATTGATTTATTGTTTAAGCATTACAAACATCTATTTATCTTTTGCTCCTTCTCAGACGTTTAAATTTTGTATAAATTTTTTGCCAAATCAAGAAATATCACAAATTTGATAAAACATCATCATATGATCAATAACATTTTGAGATTGATGTGAAAAAAAGTATTTCAAATGAATTTTTTTTTTATTAATTTTTAATCTTTTCGAAATACTTTCTGTGCATTTTATAAATATTGTTTTTTTTTTGCTGTCAATGAAAATATTTGTAATAAAAAAACTGACCATTTAGCAGTGGAAGACTGGGAGTGTAAAGGGGTAAGCCGGGCGTGTATAAAACATTCAATAGCGTCAGAATGTTACCAGAACTTTGACTTGATAAAGATGTTGGATTGATCGAATCTGATGACATTATGTCTGGCATCGACATTTTAACAATCGAACTACAATTATCGTTGTAATTACCACACATATAAATATTAGTTATTTAGAAAAAATTTAAATTTTCATAAATCATAGCAGTTTTTTTGTCACTTCCTGAAATATCCATTTTAAGAATCATGGATATTAATTAAAAATTGATTTTCAAAAAAGTTTGAGGTAATTTTAGATCATTTTTTTTAGTGCAACTGCAAAAGTTATTAAATTGTAATCAAATGGTTTGAAATGTGAACAATCCAACGATACTGTACATGATCAAATCTTAAACGATTCTTTTTATGTCAATAATTTATAAATAAGTCAAATTTAATAAATTTTAATGATGGATAGTGACATTAGTAGAAAGAAAATTTGATAAATGGATATAATATTTTTACGACGAATCATTTTCTAAATATTATGCAAATACGATAAGCAAGTGATATTTGTTGAAATTGGAAAAGCATAAAGGATAATATAGGAATCAGTTGGGCAATTAATGAAGTATTCATCTGCTTGATGGCTTTCAGTCTTATACTCAATGATCGATATTTTTGGAACCATCAGTTTTGTTACATCATTCATTTTAGTTTCTTCTTTCTTTTCATAAATTTCCACGAAATTCTGTTCTTTCTCTTTCATACTTCATGGAACAATAAGAGCTTTAATTAATATTAATTCATTAATAAAGCATTTACTGGTATAAAGTATGTTTATGGTATACAGTATACAATGTAGCATGTGGTATATACTGTGATGTACAGTATGCAATGTGGTATACAGTACCACGTGTTATCAGTATTTTATGCTTTTTTTGAAAAAGTTATCGTTATAATTGAAATTATTTTTTTGTGAAGAAAAAAAAAGATTTATTTGCTTTGGGGATGCGCTAATTAAATATACGATTGTCATCACTTGTTATTGCTACAAATGGTATGATATAAAGTAATTTGACATGAAATTTTGATGACAGTAGAAAATAAAAATTCGCTTTAAATTAAAATCATTTAACAATGTATGTAATGGATATTTTTTTTGAAAGAAAAGTGGCAGTAAATCAAAATTTTCATCGCAATTTTCAATGAAAAAGTCCAAAAGTTTGATAGCAAAAAATTTCTATGCTAAATTAGCTTTTTAACAGCCTTGAGAAAAACAATGTTGTGGACTCCATGGACTAGATGAATTTGCAATTCATACATTAGACTGAAATGAGATGAAATGAATCTGAAATGGCTTATAAGCAGAACCTATAACTGTAGTCAAAATTGCTACTATGATAATCGAAATTTGACAATCAAAACAAAAGTTTTACTTTTTAAAAAATGCAATGAATTTTAGACTTGCTAAATTGAATATCTTTGAAAAACTAAATGATAATAACATTTTAATGTTGAAATATTTCGCTGATATATTCCTCAGTGATGTCGTCACTTTGATATCAAAATATATTCCGAAATGACGTCACTCTTGGTATCGAATTCTGGTACATTTTCAGTGCATAAATTTTTCATAAATTAGTTTTGTGGTAGAGAAACGAAGATGTGAGGTTTCCATAAACTAATTTGCTCGTTTTAAAGCAGCCTAGCTAACGTCCAAAAGATTATTTAATAATCACCTTTTCTCAAAAACATTTTTTATTTAATTGTGAGAAATTACTGTAATTTGGGATAAATTTCATGGATGTAATATTTACAGATGTTTGATATTTTATAGATACAGACACAAAAACAAAATAATATTTACTAAACAAATTAAGCTGTTTTAAAATTATTTGATGCATAAAATAACCGAAATATATTACGTTGTTTTTATAGCATTCTAAAATTTTCACATATTATCCATTTATATATGTGAATTTTACAATTTATTTTAATTAAATAAATAAATGATACAATCTAAAATATTACTGTGCACTTTTCATTACGTCACATGCAGGCAGATTAAAGAATGAAATACTTCAAGCATTTTCGCTCTTTATCACTCAGCAACATCTCCCAGTGGGAATTTAAAACTATGAGAATTGTTATAGTTGAAAAAAAAAATCAGCGAATGCCGTCCGTCACTGATAATTTCTAACATTCAAAAAAAACCGAATCGAAAACGATAATAAAAATTTATATGTAAAAATAAAGTGTTATGGGATTGCGATTTTTCTTTTCTTTTTGCCAAATATAGAAATTCAATGACGAAAATATTGCTTGTAATTGATTAATTACTAATTATATGAATGATGTAATGCAATTTTTTTTAAAGGATAACAAAAAATTTGCAGTAAAAAGTTAAGATGGAAGAAGCTTACTATGGCCTATTGGAAGAAGCAATTTGTTGACAGACAAATTAACAAAAGAAGAAAATAGCATACATTGAATTCCTCAAAAGATGAACTTAAAAATGAAGCATAATTTTTAAGCAGAATGTCTATCAATGAAGCAAAAATGTGTCTGTGTTATTTATTCCCTGTAGGTATGTGTGTGTATGTGTGTGCATGTGTGTATGTGTGTGCATGTGTGTATGTGTGTGTGT
>UPTC01000307.1:8616-22186 GCA_900537255.1 Acanthocheilonema viteae | reverse complement strand
TTTTGCAAATAGATTAAATAATTGAAAATATGTTGTCTTTTACAAGAGAACTACGCTAGTAGTTATCGGAAAGATTCCTTCGTATCTCATTTTAAATATGATTTAATATAGTTGATGACATATTTTCTTTTTTCCCTTAATTTTAATCTTTCTTACTTACTTTAAAACTTACTTTAAGAAAAAAATATGAAACGACTTTTATGTATTTTATTAAGTTTCGTTCATTTCCTTTAAAAAGTTTTGGTATATTTTTTAATATATTTTCAGGTTTATTGCGAAAACGTTTGCTACAAATACGGGCTTCATTAGATACTGATAATCAAATAGCACTTTTCACAGATGTCAAAATTAAAACCTCCTGGTCTTGTTATTTGTGGCTACAGTATCTCTGAAGATTAATCATTATTTTATTATTACTAATCCTGTAAATTATAACTCTCTCAAATGGTATCCGCACGAAGAGCACTACAAATTCCTTCATTTATTATTGCATTAATCGGGACAATCATCAATTTTGTAGCTTTGGCAACACCAGCATGGCAGGTGAATTTTTTTTTTTTGTAACATTTAAGAAAAATTGAAAGATTATTCAAAAATATTTCATCTTTGAAATTTCACCTTCGCAAAATAATAATTGAAGTGTAAAATTTTTTGAAAAAAAAACTAAAATTTATACTGTATAGTCATCAAAGGTTATTTGTTATTGCATACTTATATAGTATACCTCTATCACTGTATACTTATTGATGCTTGTATCACCGTATACTTATTGCAGTACGGTAAACATGATATGAAGTGAGATGCTAAGCTAATGTCGCTGAATTTTGAATAATTTCTTCTCTTGTCCCTAAATGAATGGATTAGTATGAATGATAAAGCATCGAAGTCATTTTCAAAAGATCTCTTATTTAGGTAGTTTATGTTCGGGAATTGCAACAATGGATACAGAGCGGGTTATGGATGAATTGTCAAACAAGGTATGTTATTGATTTCAATTTCAATTTTTTCGAAATTGATTTGAAAATATGAATTTGAAATATTAATAAATTATCACTCTAATGAAAAAAAAAAGCTCATGAAACTCATTAAAATTTTAGTGACGCTATATAATAATATAACTTCAAGTCCTCGGGAATCCTTAGGTCACTTTCAATGTACCTTTCTGTTAAATTATTTAATTTCTCCATTTCATAGGCCATCTGGAATGATCTCCTGTACTTATACATTCACTAAAACTGATATTGATTTTTATACAAATCCACAAGTGATCAGTATCCGGACACCCGCATTCTATGGTTAGTTTATAATTTATTCGAACTCACTTAACTTTGTTTTTTTTTTTTTATTTTCTGAATGCATTCATATACCATTCTATCTTCATATTCATCATTCTGTTCTGTTACCTTTTCAACCAATTTTAATTATTTATTGTAATTTATTTATATCACTAAATTGCTATTTTGGTGATACAAAATTTTTTAGATTGGCAACATACCATACTGTACATACTATTGTTTGGCCAATTTTTAGCGCTTTTTGCAATGATTTGCTTTTGTTATTCACAATCGACAGATGTTAGCAGAAGTGTTCAATTTTTGTTTACCATTTCAATTGGTCTTTCTGGTTTGTAAATTTGCCATTTCCGTTATTCATTTGTATATTTTTGTTTTTTATTTATTTACTATTTTATTTCAGCATTAATCAATATTGGTTGTAATATAGCATTTCAAATATTTGCTCATATGCTCGAGTATAGGTTCTATCATGTTAGCGTTAGTGGCATTTATGAGGTAAGTATTTAATTTTTGGTAGATTTTTTATTTTTGTTAGATATTAAAGTTAAAATTCATTGATGATATTGAAATAATTTGGAAACAAAGTGTAATTTCAGAAGCACGTTGGTTATTCGTATTTTTTGCATCTCATAGATTCAATCTTACTGATACTGTCTTTCCTATTTTCATTGGCCTATACGATAATGCTTTATCGATCCCCTCAAAGTAGCAATTCAATACGGACAGATCAAAATGCTTTTTCAATACATCAGGTCAATAATAAATCATTTTGTATTTGTTTGTTTATTTATCTAATATTTCTCATCGCTTACTCTTAACATTCCATTTGTCAGAAAGTTGTTACTTTTTTCACGACAAGCTTTTGATATTTTGTTAATTTTATTTTTTATTTATATATTTGGTGAAATATTGGCGATAATTGTAAAAGTTTTAGGCATATCAATATCGTCATCCTCAAGAAGATTTTTTCGCAATGCGTGCCTTACCTGAACTGCCTCAAAAATATCGGAAATGATATCGGAATTGATAATATAAACATTTTATATGTGCTAACTCTGGTGATTTATCTTGATAAAATGTGTTTTATCCCGGTAATTTCGGAAACAGTTGTTGCTGTTGACTTTAATATATGAATTGATCTGTAATTCAATACTTAATACTTAATAAATCATCGAACTCGTTCAGATTTAATGCGACAACTATCAAAAATTATAGGACAAATTGAAACAGTGCTTTACTATCTGTCCTAGTCAAAATGCATTTAGAACACGGTCGTTTTAAAATCATCATAAAAGTGTTTGTCAAATTTGTACGAATGAAATAAATTTAAATTTCAAAAAAGAAAAGATGGAAATCCTAATTTAATATAAGTCAAAATTTTAGAAATTTTAATGGTAATATTTATGAACAATAAATGACTAGGACAGAGAATCGCTCAGTCGATGTATAAAGCAAAATTTTATGAATGAAATTTTGTTCCTCAATTAATGATACGATATGTTGTCATCTCTTTTCAATAGCCTTTTAGGATGAAATCTTCTCTCCTCTGTTCGTCTATTTCCATATATTTTTAGATTGTCTAATGCAACACTGTCACAGTAAAAGTGTCGCCATTTCGACACTCACTGGTCATTCCCAATTGATTGCTATCATAGCTTTCCATTTTCATGAATTGCAAATTATTTTTCTAAAATTGAATATTAAAGTATTGAACGTTCCATTTTTCAAATTTTTGTTTCAGAATTTTTGAACTAGAAGTTTTTTTTGGGGAAACTTTTTTCTTGACGCTATTTATCCAAGCACCTGTAAGTCTCTTTCATTAATTCTTTCACTCAGTTCGATTGACTTTTACAATTTAATATATTTCAAAAACTGCCCTTGCTCCTCCCATTCTTTTTTTTACATTCGCTAAGTTGACGATAAGTGAATTTTAGGAAGTCGTAGATAAGTTATTAAACAATCTAAAGATTGAGTAATTCTGGACGTGAAATGAATTTTTAATAATTTTTGAACAAATATTTGTGTATGAATGGATAGTTCAAAAAAAAACTATATTTAAATATCTTTTTTAAAGCTAATTTTTAATTTAGCACAGAATTCTCATTATTCATTCTGACAACCATAGAAATTGTATTATATACATGCACTGAAATGCGTAATAAAATTTATCGTAGCTATAAATTAATGTGTTATAAATTATGCAATTTTTTTTTTTTGGGAATATATTGAAAAGTTATCATCATTTCTTTTCTCATTTTATCTTTTTTTTGATGTTTACATCAATTGGAGAAGTAAATTTTGAATTAAATTTGTAAATAACTAATCTACACTGCATATTATTGATATTTGCTGCACTGCTGTTATCATTGCTCATCATCAAATAGCTGTAATCTTTGTTTCCTTCAATAATTTCGAAATTCTGATAGGTGAGAGGAAAAACTCGAATATTAAATTGTCATTGTCAATACTTTCAGAATTCATAACATTGTTTATGTCACACACACATATATATATATACATATATATATGTGAGGAAATTCCATTTTTCTATTGATTTTAAAGGCATATCATACGCTTCTTGCATTTTTTATATCTTTTGCTAGGCCAGTAGCCAAGTTGGAATTGCTTCTTTTTTGTCTGAAAGTGTTACCAAGGAGACATATTTTATCATTTAATTACAGCTTTCATAATTCCCTTTATTCTATCTGTTTCTTTTTCATTTTTGAAAAAATCCATCTTTTTTTTTGTTTATTTACAACTTCGAGTTATGTAATTTTTCTTATTTTTCTGACATTGTATCTGAATTGAAATTATCATAAATTTTAATACTCACTTGTTGTTCCATAGAATTTAATTAGCTCTTTTCCATTCTTGTAAAAATTGTGTTAAATATTTTGATCATTAGCAAATGTTACAAATTTTTAGAAATTTATCTTATCTATTCGTTTAAAATATCCATCGACAACAATCGTTCGTTCGGCCATTAATGTTACCTGTTAAGGTAAAAAAAATCAATAGAATATTTGAAATTTTGATTTTTTGTTTCTGTGATTACTGTAATAAATTTTGCTAACAATGAGGCAAAAACTGTGAAAAATTGATTTTGCAAAAATAATTTTTACTTATATTTAATTTTCATTTCAAAATTTGTGCAAATTTAGCAACATATTTTGAGAGTTTGATTTTTTGGAACTTTCTTTGATATTAGCAAGTATTTTAAGGGACATGAAAAGGCTTTTTAATTTTAAATTCAGATATTGAAATTTTTGTTTCTTAATATATTGCAACCGTTTCTCCGTTATTAAAGTAGCCTATTTTACATGTAAAAA
This sequence comes from Acanthocheilonema viteae, assembly GCA_900537255.1. Taxonomy (NCBI): domain Eukaryota; kingdom Metazoa; phylum Nematoda; class Chromadorea; order Rhabditida; family Onchocercidae; genus Acanthocheilonema; species Acanthocheilonema viteae. The sequence goes on along the minus strand of UPTC01000307.1, from coordinate 17,562 downwards.
ATTTACCTTACTGAACTTTCGCATCGCATGTTCTCATTCATACAACCATTATGACAATCATCAATTACTTTAACCATCAAACGGCATTCGGAAGGAAGTGTCATTTGATGAAATATCTGTTGCAGATTTTTTTTTTGAAATGGGATCGGAAACCATAGTGAAGTTGGTTGCTAATTTAATATTTAAAATGTATAATAAATATTGCTTCAAATTTGTTGATGTTTTCATTGTTTGTAGGATTTTTGCATCAATCATCAAATGATCACACAGCACAGCAGTCAACAAAACCTGAAAAATAATTTAAAAAAGAAAGGAAAAATCTGAAAATATTCTACAAAAATGAAATTGGATTGGTCGAATCCATTATTGAAAATTCAGGCTATGGCCTTTATCCCTCTATGTATTGGAAATTTTTTCCTGTTTATCGCTTTATTAACTCCTGCATGGCAGGTAATTTTAAGTTTTCTTTTTCATTATTTTTATCACTAGCACTTTAAACGTTCAATTCTCTTGACTGATTTTTTTTTAATTTTTTAAAATATAAAATTCAAGGTAGCAGAGGATACAGATGCTCATCGATACATGCAAAGTGGGTTATGGATGTACTGTCCCGGTGGTGTGCCTTGTTGGTATATTTTTAGTGATAATCTCATTAATTACTACGAAAAAGTAGATGTTTGCCGATTTTTATTAATTGGTGATTGCCGTAAAAAACTCATCAAAACTCCATATTTTTTTGGTATGTTTGAACTGTACAATATTTTCAGCGAAAAATTAGATGTTTATGATATTTTAGTGATTTAAAAATTTTCTCTTATTCATTCTCATACATAAATTAATTTCTATATTTTAATTTAATAGTAAAAATTTGTTCTTTTATTTTCAGGATGGCATTATGCTGTTCTCATTCTACTTCTGTTTTCGTTTGCATTTGGCCTGATTGCCGCAGGAATTCTGGCGTTTAGTGTATTTCGAGTGAGCAGAGTTCGATTACTCACAATTATCTATATGCTATTTAACTTTTTATCCTGTAAGCTAATAAATTATTTCATTTCCTTTTTATTTCTTCAACTTAAAATTGATGGATGCATTATGCTGAAAATTTTCTAATTGTACTCATTTGTGATTGGGATTGAAATAGTGAATTTTGAAATATTGAGATATCAGGATATTTTTTATTGGTACTGACTTACTACACAAAATCACATCGATAATACATGTATTATCATATAGTTGAATTTCATGATTATTTCCAGTCCTATTCATATCAGTGGGATTGGCTGTTTTTGTGATTAATGCCGAAATGCTAGAATCGCGTTTTCTGATTGGTATTAAAAATACCTTTAAGGTATGTTTTGATGTATTTTAAATCATCTCATATTTCAAATGAGAATGATACTTTTATAATTTGGAAAAGTTATGGAAAATTTTATTGGTTTGAAAATCTTGGACCATGAAATTACGTTTTACATATTTCCTTCTTTTGAAAATATCCAAATGTTGAAATTGATTGATGATGAAAACATCTTAATAAGTGAATGAAAAAAAATTGATAAAAATTCAACCAAATCTTCATTTCAGAAGGAATACGGTTATTCATTTTATCTTGCTGGATTAGCATGCATGTTTCTCATGTTTAGCTTATTGGCTGCCGTAATGATAAAAACTTATATATTTTTCACGAAACGCGGGCGCAATTATGTAGAAGAAGCAAAACTTAGAAATCCTAGTCCATCATCATGGCGATCCTTTATGGGCATGAAGAAACTGAAGGTGACTTTGATTACTTTGCTAGAAATTTCTACAATCAAAACTTCCCAAAAATTTTAAGATGTGAAGAAAAAGCAACTCGTGGACACCACTCATGACTTGATTAGCTAATACTATTTGTTTAGTTGCTTTTTTTATCGAATCAGTCGCAAAAAAAGTTGCTAAACGCTCTTTTAGCTCTTCAACAAATATTTTCATTCCAGGGCATAGTAAAACATCCTAGCAGTCAGACAAGTTCATACCCGACGATTCCGGTTTTCCAAAATGTCTTCGAACAACCACCGCGACCAGGTAGCAATACAGCATCGCAGACGGTAACACCGCTGCCACCAGAATATATGTCAACAACCAGAACATTCCTCAGCTATTAATAATGCATAATGATCAAATGTAATTTTCCATCATATCTCGTAAATAAATTACAAAGAATCTTCTTACATTTTATAGTTGCAGTCAAAAAAGTTCACTCGAGAAATCTGTTTATATTAGACCAGCAAAGCTTTTGTATTATAGCGTAGAGAGTCATAATTTGAAATGCAAATCAAAGTTTATAAAGCATGAAATGCCAGTTAGCAAATAAAACGAAAATTTCACATAACAATAATCAGTTCTTGAAATACTTTTATTTTTAATAACATGCTCAAAAATTCGAAAAACTCATCAGATTAAAGAAATGAAATATGAAATGCTAGATGTAAGAAATAAAAGAATGCCCTTTGCCTTTTAACGGTTCCTGGAAGCTTCAGAAACTAAACAAATTTTTAAACGAATATATAACCTAAAAACATGGAAAGTTTGTTCAAGACATATTAGAGACAAAAGAAAACAAGAGTGATAGTAAATAAGAAACATTTTGAAGAAATGAAATAACGTAGTTGAAATTCATTGCGAATAATTATGTGAAATGCTTCATTCTAGAGGTACTTTTATGAATTTCTCTTTCAAACTCGGAATTAAAAATTACGAAAATGACCTACACCAATCCCAATCAACTGGAAAAAGTAAAAATTAACAGAAACCCAATATCCCAAATGTGAGAAAGAACTACTTTAGAAACCTCTAGCAGTTAGGTATTCACCGATATCGTCCGCGTTGCGCTTCAACAGCTGCTCATTCAAACGAATTGATTCAATTATTTGCTGCGTGGTCCGATTAAGCGTTCGAACTTCATCTGCTCCCAGACACGAGCAAACAAAGTCCTGAATTAGAAACAGAAATCACTTACTTAACCAATTTTAAATTGCTTCAGCATAATTAAATTCAACAGAAACTGGGCGTTTAAAAAAAAGAGAATGACAGTAAGTTATACAGGTAGTTGTTGATATATCAGTCAATTTATGATAAGATTTAGGTCTGTGAAATTTGTGGAAATCAAACATAATTTTGAACAATAATGAATTAGTTACCTCAACTTCTTTTACCATTATACTAGAGCACTGACAGTCAGTACTTGTTCTAAAACAGTGCTGGAAAAGCAAACTGTTTGCTCCACCAAATTTTTGTAGTAGTAGTTTGATAGAATCCTGAAAAAAGGAACAATCATACTATCAAAAAAGTGAAAAGCAATCATTTGTTTTTTTCTAAGCCCGATAAGAAAAATGATTTTGAAATCCCTCGAATCCTGCAAGGTACAAAAAAACCTGAACTGGTTTCCAAAAATCAAAAATATTCACTTTGAAATATTTCCACACAAAATCTTGCCCGGATTTATTCACACACGCACCATAAAAGAGAAAAACGATGTCCTGCGAACGAACTTTGCCCTAAAACATTTTTTAATGAAAGTGAATTTTAAAGTAATATCTTTATAATAATGGAATATAAAACAACAAAGTTTTTACCTAGCCAAGCAAAGAGAAAAAGATGGAGAAGTCTCAGAAAATTCTTCCAAACTTCGAGGTTTTCCTCCCAACAACCAAATATAAATTCTTATTTAGATAAATTACATTTGAAATTGTTACATTTACTCTACCTGTTTCCTAATAGTCACCTCTCTAAAAGTTGTGTGATGCTGAATATATAATTTCAAAGAATACTACTGATGGCAATTATCTATAAGTTGGCATAAATAAATATTACATTTTTAATGCCATACTCGAAAACTTCCTTCAACAATTCCATATCGGATGTTTGCGGCATTGCTACAATACAATTCCGCTCTACTTCACTGAATCCTGCGGTTTCATAAATCTGCAAGACTATCATGACAAATCCGTAAGAAAAACAAGATTAATAGACAAAAATACTGTATTTTAAAACTATTTCAAAACTTAATGATATGCAGTCTAATCAGGCATTCAGCCTTCGTCGTTATAATAAAAGAATGTATTACTACAAACTGAAATGCAAGGTTCTTTTTACTAATAGTCCTTTTCGAATTTGAAAAAAAGAAAACTTTGAAAAAAAGAAGAAAAATTTTGTTTTTCCTTTTTTCTTTGAAAAACTTTGGAAAAAAAAGAAAAAGAAATAAAAGAAAAATGTTGTAATGAGAAATAAAGTATATACTTCAAGTTATCGCTTCTTATCAAACAGAAGGGCATATGGCTAACCGACTGCAAAAGTATGTGCCAAGTTAAAAATTCTGCTCAAAATAAAAATAAAATAGTCACCTCTTTCAATTCTTGAAATCCCTCTTTTCCATAATGTCTTCCCATTATTCCATATATCTGCAAAAAATTAAATATTGCATGAAAAATGCTAAGATTAAAATTTCCTTCTGAAAAATGAATGTTGACTTTACTCGATGAAAAAATCTTATTTACAATATACCATAAGACGCAAATCCGGATGAAGCTCAGTTTTATTTCTGATATGTTCTAGAAACTTCTGTCTAGCTATTTTAATAGTTTCCTCATGGTCACAACGACCCAATCGACCAAGAATTAGCGCTCGCAGTAATGCTATTTGAGAATCTGAAGAGATTTTATAAGATAAATACTCGTGAATAACTTTTAACTTTGTGCAATCTCTAAAAATCTCGCGTTTTATGAACAGCAATAAAATTTGATGCAAAAGATTTTTTCGTAAAGTTAAAATGTTTTGCTCACTTTCGAAAAATGTACAATTTTCCGAACGAACCTTCATTTGGTTTAGCTTCCCATCCAAGTCGATCTGCCACTGGGGTCAAGACTTTAATAATGAATTTATTAAATTTCGAACGCATAATGGGATCATAATGTGACAATACATTTGACAGCGCGGAAATGTCTGAAACTTTGACCTATACTTTAAAAAGAAATGAACCAAAAAGAAATAAGACAGTCTATCCTCAAAATTAATTTCTCCCTCAATGATGACACTTTAATTTCAAAAACTTCATTTCTGCGACAAAATTGTTTCATCATTTTCTAGAGGAATTTTACCTGAATCGAGAGTACTCCACACTGTGTAGTTATCTTCATTTGAAGATGACTCAAGTAGTGACAAAAACTGTTTTGCTGATTCTCGTCCAGACTTCACCTGAAATCTGTTCCCTTCGATCGATGTACTACGAATGACTTAATATTATTAAATTAAGTGAACTGAACAAAGCTTAAAAATCAGAAGAAAATAAGATTTAGCTGACGAAGGAAAAAAATACCAGTGCAAACATATCATTTGCAATGCCAAATCGGTCAAGTACGGGGATCTTTTTAGTTGAAAAATCAGACAAAAGTGCTTGTAGCATATCATGTGAATATAAAACACGATAAAAACCCGTAGTTGCGACATTTATCTGTAAAACATCTTCTTTAGTAAAATATAGAAAATGAAAAAATGCATTAAATTTATTAAACACGTATTTGTGCAATCTACCTGCCTCTATCGCTCCAATTTCGGAAAGAAATTTTATAGTGCTTGGCCGAGATTTAAAGGACAATGATGAATGAACATTTAAAATCACGATATCTCATTTAAAACGTTCCCAATCAGATAACATTAAGGCTAGAAATTTTGATGATCTTGTTTCAAGTAAATAACTAAATCAAAAATGTACCAACGTATAATCTGTCAATGCTGTTCGAAATAAAATCGTTGAAACTCTTTTAATCTAACTTCCATTTTAGCACATAGATATTACCTTAATCCAGTCTTTAGGATCTACATCGTTAATCGTAACATCTTGCTCAAATTCTTTCAGCAGAATTCTTTCTTTTATTTTTTTTGGTTCAGATGATACGGAGATCGTGATTGGAATCTGCAGATGAAGTGATTTTTACAATTTCTTAAAAATTAACTTAAAATAACCAAAAATATCAAATTACTTGTAATCATTTTCGTTGTTGTGCGGTTTCCAATATTTAGATTGACACATCTAAGCCTCAATTGGACTGATAATATCGTTTATTATTTTCATCAATTAAAAAATAATTTTGGTTAGTGGTCAAAAGTATGTAAAAATTTGAAATATCACAAAGATTGTTAGAAAATAGTCGAAACCAACCTCCCATAATGAATTCTTTTCATCATTAGTGCCATCAGCAAGAAATCGTTCTTGACTCATCTTTAGGATTCGTTTATTCCCATCAATTTTTTGACTAACAATAACAAGAGGATACCCCATCTGCTTTGTCCAAGTTGACATTAGTGTTTCAATGTCCTGAATTTTTAGGATATTAAAAATGTTGGCATAAAAATTTCATATAATCAAAATTCGTTGATCAAAATTTACAAATCCATATGTGATAAAATTCGAAAATATACCATTTTGTTTACTTTATGCTATGTTATATTCCTTTATACTCTTTGCATCAAAAAGGGAGAAATGTAAGTTAGTCGACTAGAATATTAAATGAATTTGGTTCCGAATGTCTGAAATAAAAATGAAATAAACAGGAAAAAACTCAAGGAGCTTACCTGACCAGAAGCTTCACTCAGTGCATTCCACAAATCAACAGTGACTGCATTGCTGTACTGGAATCTCTTGAGATATATCTGCAACCCTTTTTGGAATGTTTCTTCACCCAAATAATTGCATAGCATTCGGATAATCGAATTTGATTTTGCATATGTTATGCTATCATAGATTTCATCCATTTCATTAGGATTATCTATTTCAACCTGAAAAGTTAATGCATTTTTGTAAATTACCTTGGTTATTTATTCGATGAACATATTCTTTGGCAAATTTTGAGAACATATAAAAATTATTTCCTGATTCACGCATTTTTTTGGAGGAAAACAGGTGTCATGCTAGAGATTATAGGTAGTTACAGTTTGTTGGATCTTACCGGCTGTCCTAGCGCATAAAAATTTTTCGAACTTTATAACTACATCAACAATCTATGCAAATTGCTATTTACAACGATTTTTCCTTTTTTTAGAATGCAATGAATTGTCCAGAACATACCAAGACTCCCTTAATTTCTTTTAAATCTCTTGAATAGCGAAAGTCAAATGCGAAAATAATTTCTATAGTGATGCATGCTCACATAAACAAACCTCGATCGGATGAGAGCTTCGCAAAGCATCTAAATCAAAGCCTGATGCAAGTTCATCATCAAGAAAATGAAGCCATATTTTAAACTCCGGGTAATTAACACCAACGAACATGTACTCCATAAAAGAAGCAAAGCCTTCTTTTAACCACAAATCGGTCCACCATTTCTATTAAATCAACTGGAGATTAATCAAATTATCCCAACTAAATTCATATTATAATAACTTCACAAACTATGCAGAGTAATCCACTCCAACAAAATTCACTTATATCATATAAATTTAGACGTCTAATTGAGAGTTAAATAGTATTATACCAATTAATTAATTTAAAACACCAACCATTGTCACAAGATCACCAAACCAAAGATGAGCAAGCTCATGACCTACAACAAGTGCGACACGAGATTTTTGTCTTGTGGAAGATTTGGAAGGATCAACTAGCAGTGTTACTTCTCGATACATTACCAATCCCCAGTTTTCCATGGCACCTAGAAATATACTTAGAAAATTGAAGAACTTGGAAGATGTTGAAATTCAACTAACATTAAACATCACTAATACATTTTTGTTCATTTAAATAATGAATAAATTTCAACCGAATTATTCGATACGTATTTGAATAATTTATTGACAATTAATTCACTATTGTTCAATTGAAATTCAAATTAATGAAAAAGATAAGATTTTACCCATGCTGAAATCGGGAACAGCTATGAGATCACATTTGGGTAACGGATAATCGATACCAAACCAGTTACTGTACCAATCAAGCGCTTTTATTGCAACTTCCAATGAAAACTTCCCCTGATTCTTCTTACCCCCTGCGGTATTATATACCCGCACCAAGCAACCTCCATTTGTTTTACCCTGCGAAGAGAGAACATATTAATACTATATAACTATTATATTTCTAAATGAATATTAAAATAACCCTACATAAAACGTGTTCCTACCTATTTTAATTAAGATTCGTTGTCAGCAAAAACTTATCAAATAATAGGCTTCTAAAAAACTAAAAATCGAAAAAGCCATTGCAATCAGTTAGTCGAATTGTTTACTAATAACAGATTTTAGCTTTAACAATTTAAATCCAGAAAAATTATGCACATCACCCACCTCAATATATTCCAGATGACCAACAGCAAATGCAACAAGATATGTTGACATTAGCGGCGTAGTCGCAAATTTTACAATCTTTTTATCGTCTACCTTTGTTTCACTTATCACATTCTACAATTATTATAACTGTAAATTATACGAAAAAGTTGAGTTGAAATTGTTCATAAATTTGGCAGAACTTTAGAAATCAAGAGTATACTCATTCCTGAGGTCCCGAAACTACAATGTGATCTACTTTATAACGAAATACAGCTTCAATATATTCACTGTTACCAATGCTGCTGCCTTCTTTCTGTCAATCATTTCATTCCCATCATTTTAAAGCACTGAAATGAAATATGGAAAATCATGAAACTTCAATTTATGAATTTAACTATAGTACCATAATCGCCTACATCTATTAACTTGACTGCAAAATAAATAATATTTTTTTTAAAAACAACATAAAGTTTGCAAAACACATCAATAATGGAAATCATGGCACCATATTCGAAAGTGCTGTAAGCTCTTCATCCACTATAAGTGTAATGTCGAACTTTGCTTTGTAAATAGGTTCGTCCCAACAAGGAAATGCAAGCCTAGCGTATGTGCTCTGAAATTATAATTTAATTAAACTTGACAAAAAAATCCCAAAAA
>UPTC01000306.1:0-45944 GCA_900537255.1 Acanthocheilonema viteae | reverse complement strand
TGAGTACCATTATTTCACACAGCATAGAGGGATCTCAACAGAGATGCGACGTTTGTCGGAGATACTATCGTAAGTCGTAAATGAAACACTGTCCCTGCGACAAATAAATATTTTAACATGAAAATGAGAAAAATAATTAAAATGAATAAGCAGATATTTGTTGTAAACAAGCATTTATGGTCAATCATTAATGATTGTGCGTCGAAATAAAATTTTACTGGAAAATGCAAAGGTGAAATGTGTTCAATATTTATGTTTCGGCAAATTTTCTGATTCAATCATTATTATATATCGCTGTTTTGAATTCTTAGTAAAAGTGATTTAAAAGTTTTAATTTAATAAGCACATAGTCAAATTTCTTCTTTGTCAAACCGAAAATGAATGGATGAATGAAAAAGTTTTAGAAGCAAAACAGTAACAGCATGGTTGCAACTAATTAATTCGTTTTCATCTTCTATATGAAACGTCCGCACTGGAAGAGTACGATAACAGCGAAGAATGTCTCATTAAATCTTTGTAGGTGACATCGCATTTATTTTCTGATATACTTAAAATCATTTCACATTTTCAAAGATTTAGGATGATAGTATTTTGAAAGAGAGGAAAAAAACTGAATGACATTAAATTAGAATAATGATATTGGATGAAAAGGATTCGTATGAGCTGAAATATTTCTCAATTAAAACATTTTGAAAGAGCAGTACTGTGGTACCATTGAGAATACATTTACAACTTTTCGAAACGTTCAATAACTGTATTACTTATATTTGCAATGAAAGGATAAGTGTGACAAAATATATCATTTCGTTGAATTCTATGCAAAAAATGTTTTGAAAGTGCCAATAAAGTGTGATTTACCATTGAAAGATAGCAATATTAGTAGTTGAATTTTTTTTACACTGATATGTGATTATTTGTCACAGATATTTTGAAAATAGCCAATAAGCCGTAATGTATCGGAGTGAGGAGAGTGGAAGTTGTGAGAGTATGATGAAACAGTTATCGGTAAGGATGCACTAATAGACAGAGACACCGCCAATTCACCTGTTTCCGCATACCCTCCAGCAAACAGGTTATTGAAGTAGCAGTGGAGGAGAATTATTTAGTTAAATGATGATGCTGTTGCTTTGCATCATAAGAAAAGAAGAAAGGAATGAGGCGTCTGAAAAAGAAACAACTTTTCATGCGACAGACGACAACAACAAATCGGATATTCTATTCGAAAGATCAAAAATCTCTTAGATCTATCAATCTTCGTTTTATTATTCCCTCTCTCCCTCTCTTTCTCTCTTTCTCATTTATTAATTTTGTCATAATTGTGGTAAGTTATGTTCAATTTGTGAATATATTCGTTTACAAAATTTATTATAAATGTATTATTAAATAATATTATTTAGATCTGATTTGTTATTTCGCACATTTAGTATAATATCGAAATTCCCATACTTTTCCACTTCTAATTCCGATATGTAATGATTTGTCCTGTTGAATTTAATGAACAGAAATGACTTGTTTGAAATAATAAAATTATTATTATGAATAAAATAATATATGCTATGTAATATAGCATTTACTCATTTATCTTTGATTTTATAATTTATTAAACTGATATTTACTATTCATTAATTTAATTCCATACCTATATAATATTAGTTAAGGCTTTTCGGAATTTTACATAATTATAGCGTCCGATAGTTTAGTGCTAAGCATTATTGCAGCGATTTACTGATAGGAAATAAATTTGTTCGATTTCTTTTCGTAACAGTCAGTGTTCAGTCGTGTTTACATTTTAACATTTCAAGCATACATCAATCAATAATATCCAATTTAATCATAATCATTTCACGTTGCGAATTTTTAATTTCATTACAATGTAATATATCTTTCAGTTATAGATCTCTCACATTTGCTAATAAGAGAAAGCAATGGAAGAAGAAGGAGAAACGAGTTTGCTTCTCTTGGTGGTATAAGCCGGCAATTAGCCGTTGCTCATTTGCTATTTTCAGAATTAAAATTTCTTATCGAAGTGCTATCTACTATGTTTGGATATTCTCATACATACTTAATCACATTTCTGTACCATTTTAACCTATTAATGGTTTTGAATAATGAAATATTGATATCAGCCAGTATCTTTCATGCAACTCAATCACAAAGTTGATTGTCTAGGCCGGTGTGGAAGCAATTATATTGGATTATCAAATTCCTGTAACAATTAACTATGGTACACTTCTTTGGCATCATTTCTACATTACTTCTTTTACGTGTTGGTTCCATTTATCGTTTTAATACATTTTTTTTATTTATTCATTCCAGTTTATAATTTCCTATTTTAGTTTCCTGGTTTCCTTAAATTCGTTTTAGCATAAATAATATTAGATTTGATGCACCTCTATCGTTCACAGTAAAATTTTTGGGATAGAGAAGCTTTTAATGATACTTCATTAATTAAGGAGAAATACAATTTTGAATCACATTTCCTAATTCATTTCTCATTTCCCGAACTGAAAATTTTCGTAAATTTTAATTAAAATAGAGGAATGCGAAAGAGAGAAAGAGAGACTATGAACGTATTAACGAAATATATGAACACAAATTGTTTTATAAAATTCTTTTCTTGAATAATATGGCAGACTTGTTAATAACTTTAAATTAATTGATCACAATTAAATGTAATTTATTTGCTTTTCTGAAAATTATTAGTGAAACGATTGAAGGGATTCCTTTTTACTGTTACAGTTGGGTGTACTGCCGGATGGATTTATTGGTGACTAATCCTCACAATGGCTCTACATTCCACGCTGAATCTGTCATTTCTAAGAATGCTGACTTCGTTTGCTTCACATAAAACTTTATTCCTTCATTTCTCGGATAACATTTTTTTGTTGAGGAGAAAAAAGTAATGAGAACGAAAATGAGCGTTACATTGCAATAATGTCGCCAGATTTTCTATCATTTTAGTGAAGTAAAGAGAATTAAAATTGATTATTTGTTCAAAATTACTAAATTAACAGATAAATTAGTTCAACCATCTTTCCTGAGCCATTTTTTATCATTAATAAGTTATCCAGTTATTTGCAAACAATCTTTTCTGAAATTTTACTTCCTGAAAAATTGTTTCGAAATTACAATCGGATGTTAATATTCTAAAAAATACTCATTCAATTGCGAGTTTTTATGCTGGAATGTGATATACCTTTCCTCTCCTTCTGAATGTTTCCTGTCCCTTCTCTTCTTTGTATTGTACTATCCAATTCTGATGGAAATTCTCACATCAAATTAAGTTTCAATTAAAATGGATTGTATGAGAATGCGATGAATCATTGAAATATTATATTTTGATGCCCACGTAGCGTATGCAATACTTAAAATGCCAAATTGAGTGAAAATATTAGCATTAATTTGAAAAGGCTAAACTTTGTATAATAATTTCAAAGTAGCATTTTTTCAGTAACAGATGTTTTTAAATGTACCAATTTAATGATAAAAAAAATAATTTCTAGTTTTGAAATGGAAAAATTTTTTAAGATATGATTGGATCCAAATCATATCTTAGAAAATTTTTCCATTTCAAAACTAGAAATTATTTTTTTTTAATTTTTCAATAGATGGAATTACTTTCGGTATGATTAAAATAAGTTATATTATATTTGAATATTACAAAACTACATCTTCAATCCCTCTCTGTTTTACTGTATGAATTGAAATTGTTTAAAATGAAAAAAAATTTTGAAGAAAAAAAAATTTACAATAAATTATCTCTCAAAATATTATGCTGAATAGTTGCGGCGTATGTTTTTTTTCTTTAAAATAGTTCAAATATTTCGGCATCACATAACAATTTCAACTTCAACCGAATGGCAATGAATGTTTGCTGAAAGAATTTGCAGAGAACATAACATATGATGATGAATTTTGGTTGATTGAATATTGTCAATAATAATTCGTTTCCCATGAAACAGAAATGCGTGAATGATGATTGTGAGAATTGATGTACGATTGCTGTTCGTTGCGTGTATTTCTGGTTTTCGTTATCGTACATAAATTTTAACAAAAATAAATGATAATCAGAAGATGAAAAAGCTTAAAGTTAAATTAATCTCAAAGTGTAAATAAACTCATTCCAACAAATATCTTTCCTGTTTTTTTCTTCTTTTTTGCCTTTTTATCTAAAATACTTTACACTGTTAGATAGGAAATTCCATTTTTTTTTTTCAAAAAAATGATATCAATTAAATAAATTTGTAAATTGATGGTATTCTATTTTACGCAAAAATCTTAAATTATATAGATGTAAGAATCCTATCAATATTTTGCTTGTCGATTATTGTTTAAGTTTATTTGTTGATTAAAATTTCAAATTATGCTATTTAAATGAATTTCATCCTTCAAAATACCATCTCATAAAATATCTATTCAATTACTTTTTTTTTTGTTGAACAGAGAGCACAGTTGACAGTGTGACAAATCAAAAATTGAAATATCAGTCTATAATCAATAAAGTGACATTTCTTCCTCTGTTTTTGTATAATTACTTTCTAACAAACTTTCTATTTCTTTCATTGCTTTTAAGAATGATATCATTTCAAGTTTTCCTCAGAAATCAATTTACATATTTGAACATTTGCCTTTTCACAGGTCGTTCTATGAACGACGGATGAGTTAATTACGATTGTATGAAACTGTTTATTGTTGTCTAACTGAATGATGTATTTAACTTATTATGCAAAATTTTACTTCATTAATGAGTCGTTAATTTTACTGGATTAATTAGTTAAAATAAATTGGGATTATTAATAAATTTAAAGTGCTCTTATCATGTAGCATCTCTGCAAACCTCATATAGATAACTATCGTTTAAAATGCTCATTTTTTTCAATGAAGAAAGATTTACTTGTTCTCATAATTTTTTGCTCAATAACTTCTTATTTTATTATAAATGACGTTACCTGTGATTTTTATCACTAAAGTATGCTAAGGTCAATTTTAATTACCATAGAAGGACAATTTCATCTTAATTTGTTGTTTGAAATGAGCTTAGATGAGAGGCTGAAAAGGATAGGAAATATCTTTCTGAAAAATCAGCCTTAGTTGTGTCAATAATTATTATTGAATACACTATTCATTGGACAATTCAAGAAAATTGAGCTGTTTCTTTTTAATTTCAAAAAATCCTCTTGTTTTTTCGAATTTTTTCACAAATAATTTTTTAGGATTTATCCCAATAAATTGAATCAATTAAATTTAATAAAATATTGTGCAGTTATATTTTGCAGTTAAAAGTTGACGTTATTGCAACTACTATTTTGGACGACTATGCGATTTGCAAAGCCGGTGGTTTCGGTCGTGCTTTATTGTTATGTGATGTTGATGATACGTTGGCTTTTCATACCCAGCAAAAGCTGATCTCGTTGCTAAATGATCTTCAGCGAAAGGTTAAGTGTAATTGTGACAGTGGATGCCAACGTTCGGATGGCAATGACAGGTTCCTCATTTCAACTTGTTTTAATTTTTGAAAAAATTTTTTCATTGATAAGAAATCTATCAAGAAAAAAAAGTCGAAAAAAATCATTAATTTCAAATAGCTTAGTTTGATAAAATACTTGAAATTTATGAGCTCAAAAACTCCAAGAAAATAATTTTGATACATTTTTAAAAATTTAAGCACATCTTTGTTACATAGTTTTAACCTGTGTGATTGTTAATGTCGGAAAGAAGAAATAACGTGAGGTGTTAAAATCATCTCTTTTGATGATTGAGATAAAAATATCCGAATATCCTTGACATGCAACAAATATTTTTTCCTTATCAATTTCCAAAAATTATAAACATTCTTTAAAACTTTCCAATTTTTCAAATCCACTGATCTACATTGTAATGTAACATTTAAATTTGAAGTTCATTCGAATGAGACCGATAATAAATATCATGATTAAATCCATAGTTTCAGTAATTTTCACAAGTTTCCCCAGAACTCATTATCTTTTTTTTCAAGTTTATTATCCTGTAAAAATTATACAATTCAACTTTTTTACTTATCTCACAAGAATTTTTGAACTGAATTTTTCGTCATCACATAAAAGAATTGCTCACGCCTCATTGAGCAATTGCATGATTTTTCGATACCGTATGCGCGCAAAAAACGAGCAATATTTCACTTTTCTAATCTGAAAGCATTGAACGGATCATTTAAAGTTGTTAAGATAAAAGTTTTTTTTCTTAGATTTGTTAAAAATGTTATTTAACACTTTCTTTTTCATGTATTCATTGTCGTTTAATTTTTTTTTTAAAGTTATGAGTTTTTAAATGAAACTTTTTCTAGCATTTTAAAAACTGATTCTTACATATATGATATCAA
This sequence comes from Acanthocheilonema viteae, assembly GCA_900537255.1. Classification (NCBI taxonomy): domain Eukaryota; kingdom Metazoa; phylum Nematoda; class Chromadorea; order Rhabditida; family Onchocercidae; genus Acanthocheilonema; species Acanthocheilonema viteae. Next base: position 39,586 of record UPTC01000306.1, on the reverse strand, counting down.
TAGAATTTTTGCATTCTATGAAACGAATGCTCTTTCTTTTATGTGATCCCATAAAAAATCATTCCAAAACGATTCAAAATTTCAACCAAACCTATGGAAATTGAATTTCTTCTGCAGTTATGGTATGTTTTGAATGAATATCTTTAGGTATATCGGTGTTCTTCTCATAACAAATTCCACAAAAATTGCTGACAGTGATGAGCCATTGAATGAAACCGCCCAAAAGATTTACTATGATGCGCAGCTGGGCAATGTCCACTGCGACAATGGACTTCTCATTACTTACATAAAGGATAAAAAACAGGTCACCCAATAATTATTTTTTAACTAGTTTAAAAAAACATTTGGACATGCTGTACGGTACTTCTCTGTCAGATAACAATAAGCATTCAGATAGATTTCTTTTACAAGTTTTCAAACGTTCAAATTTTTATCTTCAGCATTTTTTCAAATAATATATCTTGTTTTAGTTTCAGTTAGATAAACTATAAAGACATTTCATTTGTTGAAAATCATTATCATTAATACAATAATTGTATACGAATACTTTTTTAGATGAAAAAACTCTCCAAAAATTTTCAATTATTTAATGATTCATTTAGCATTTAGAGCAGATAATTTCGAAATATAAATATTATTCCTACATAATTCCATCATCTATCATATTCTTATATCATTACTGCCACTATGGTTATTGTTGATAATCACTACATTTTATAGTCGGGATCGTTAGCCTAAGTCATTTCTCCATGGATTTGATTCAGAAATCCAATTTTTTGATTTTCAGTTAGCAACATATCACGGTGGCGATTCTTATATTTTTTTGGATACGGATGATCTAACAAAATTGCACAATCTAGCTATCAAAAGTAAACTTTTTAAAATATTTTTCTAAAACATGAATTTAATATGATCCATTCAAATACTTAATAATCTTTACATTTGTAACATCTGAAATTTTTAACTATCAAATTTTGCTACAAATTAGACTAATTAAGATTAAAATTGACTGAAAGTAATATGAATTAATGATGGAAGGAGAAAGTGATTAAATTCCACTGTTTAATGCATTCATAGCCATTTATATCCATGTTCACCTTTACGGATATTATCTAATATCCATATCGGATAAACGATTAGAAGACTGATAGAAATAAGAAAAGAAAAAAATTGAGTTCTCCAATGATGATTTCTTTTTTCACATGAACATTATTGATACAAAATTGCTACAAGCCTTAATTGAACTCGTCTGTTCTCTTCAGGCATTACAAACAATACTACTCGACCGTTATGTCTTCTTAGCCATAAAATTTCGCTTTTAATATTAGCTATTTTTTTGTGGTACGTTACAGTGATAACTCTCAACATATGGAAAGTATAATCCATTCATATCCTTCTTCCAGTGATTGTAATAAGAGCTTTTGAAATTAAAAAAAAAAAACAATGCTTCTATTCAATTGACGTTTTTATTGAGGTTTATAATTTGCTTTAATCAGCTAATTAATCATTTAGAGCATACAGTATTTCTATAACATCACTGTTGCATACAGTACTATCTACATACATATATATCCACGTATTTAATTTGTCTAGCCAGGTTCATAATTCGTTAAATAACAATAACATTGAAATTTTAAAAAGTAGAAAGCTCAAGTGGTTTACAAATACCAATATTTTGTTGCTAAAGTCAAAGATTATTTCAGAAGACGGAAAAGTAATCTTTTCCGAAATTTTACAAAGAATACTTACAAGTATTTACAGCTTGAGCATAACTCTATAGATGCTACTTTTATTGTAGTCGAACAGGACTTCATCATCATTTTATCCTAACCAGATTGCTGATTTATCATCATTTGAAATTATCAGTATGTCAAAATGTTATTTGTTGCAACAATTCATAATTTCAGATAAGCCATCGGACGGTATTATCGCACTGCAATACCTGTTATCTAATTATAACGATGCACGGAAAGCGGAAATACAACGAGCTGAAACTTGGACGGTATAATTACCTTTAACCTTTTATCATTTTAATGTAATACTTATTCAAGTTTTTTAGTGCTGAAAAGGATTTAATGAAAAGAGAATTTTTGCAATAATTTTCGTTTCTTATGATTTTCGAAAATTTTGTAGTCTAAACTGTTTCCTTTTGTATTTGTTATTCAAACAATAAGTGTTAGACTTAAGACAGATATCAAAAATACTTCTTTATGTTCGGTTATTATGATTATAAGATTTAATTAATTAAATAGAAATATGCGCTTCATAAAATAACCGTCGTTGATTACTGCGCACAATTAAATAATTTATCCATGTGATTTCTGCCTTTAAATAATATTCTTTTATTTAATTGCATTAATGTTTTTTCAAAAGATCTTCACTATTCTATTGAAATAAAATATTGAAATATGCGATTCGAATTTAAAAAATTGCTGCGTGTCTGTTATTAAATTAAACTGTTTTTTACATTCTATTATGAAATTTACTGCTTTAAAGATTGATTTTAACCAAAAACTTTTTTGAAACGATAACTAAAGATGAAATGAAAACCTGTTCTTGCGTATTTTAAGAATTAAATGTGTAAAATCAGTATGAGAAGAGAAGGAATTGAAATGGTAATAAGTCGTCCAATGAATCAATCATACTTTATTAAAAAATTGGTGGATAGGAAAAAAAATTTGTCTTGTTTTTTCTCTTATTTAAGTCTAAAACAAGTAAAATTATTGTAAAAAATCAATAAAAGTCACTATAAGAAAGCATTGAATGATATATTTTCGATATATACCATTATAAAAGTTAATCAGTCTATCTTATACTTTTTCATCTATCATTTTACTTGTCATTTATATGTCACATTAAAGGATTAAAAATAATTGTATACAACATCGAAAATTTCAAGAAGCGTTAATTATCGAACTCGTTAAACGCTTCTTGAAATCAGTCAATTATTTTTATTCCTTTATAAATGACCAGTAAAATGATAGACGAAAAAGCAAAAAATAGACTGGTTAACTTTTATAATGATATATATCAGGAGTATGTCATTCAGTGCCTTCTTATATTGATTTTTATTAATTTTTTTATATTGATTTCATTATTTTTAGACTTGAGCGGGAAAAAAACAAGACAAATCACTTTTTTTCTATCCACCAATTATATTCGTTAGTTTTTACAGAAGATAATATCATTTGTCAATTAAATGAAATAAAGCATGTTTTTAATTACTTATCTTTGTAGGTAAATCTCGTAAAAACCAACAAATAAATATAATCCATAAAAATCTATTTGTGTTTGTTGGAAATTCAAAATTATCCATGTCTAATATGCAGTAATATCCCAAATGTGTTAATTCTTTCAGCCAATTGTTGGACTCTTCTTGGCTCTTATCATTGTGTTATTAATCCTAGCAATATTATTAACCTTATTCTTGGCTCGATTTTGTTGTTGTTGTGCAAGACGCATCAAAGATGAGGATGAAATGTATCAGACAGGCACGATAGGAGGATCGAGAAAAATATTAATTGCAACTCCCACACTCGAACGAATCTATGGAACACCGGGAGATGCTATTTATAGCACTCCGTATTCCGGTAATCTTCCATATAGATAAATTAAATATAAACATTTTAATGAATAATCGTTATATTTTTTCACACAATAATTGTGATTTTCAAATATTCTACAAATTTTCAGGAAAATATGGTGAAGTAATGATTTATTGCAGTAACTGATAAAATGGTGATAATAATGATGATAGTTACAGGAACTCCACTTCCACCCCCACATTTGCCTGGTTTAAAGCCAGAAATATATCCCGGGTCATTACGAAGCTCATCCAAGACCGCTACACCGGCATCCATTCAGAAACATCGGATATTACCATTGCATTCCCCGATTTCACGCGGTATATCTCCCAGCGGTACATTAGTCATCGGTCGAATCAATAGTAACAAAGTTGATGATTCAACTCAGGTAATATCGATTTTTTTGTTACAAATTTAATTTTTTGGTAAAATAGCAAATATTATGTATGGCTGATAGAAGTTTGAACTATTTTGCTGTAGAACGATAAGTAAAGCTTTTCTTGGCTTTTAGAAGGTAATTTATCAATTAAATTAATTTATTTATTTTAAATCTATGCATCACTGATAAGATATTTGATTAAATTAACAGGAAATTTATATTTAATTTTAATTGTATAGTTGCAGACAAATGGTATTGCATCATTAGAAGATATATTGAAAGAAAAACGACAGGAATCTCCGATTCAAGGAAGTACTCCGATGAAGTCAGGTTTGGTATAGTTTCATTGATTATTAGGAAGCCGTACTTGGATTATATCTTTCAAACAAAATGAATATATATTTCAATTCTTTCTATGATAATACATTCTAAGATGGATAATTCAATGACAAAATTATTCATTTATCATTTAAATAAAAAATAATACTATTATGAATAAAAATATTTACTGATTAATAATATGCACAAATCAAAAATTATAATAAATTTAGGTGGTAATATATTGCTACCGCGAATGGCTGAAACTTCCAGTGGTCAACGGTCTATTGGTTATCCGGAATCAGATTTATCATTCTTGGATCCAAAACGGAAGCAAGAAGTGCAAACATGTACCGATTTTATTTACTAATTTTCTTCATATATACTTTGTTGATATACAGAACTAGAATACTCAATGTTTCTCAAACGAAGATCTATCTGTTCATTCAATTCTTTTAATTCAAATATTCCACATATATTAACAATTTTTTAGCTTTTAGTGTTGTATTTTCATGTAGTTTTCGTAAATTTTTATGTAACAAAACTGTAGAATTGTTAATCTTCCAGAACTTTAGCATTCTAAATCGTTAATTAACTCATATTTATAGGCTAGAGGATTAAACTTAGGAGCAGATGAGGTACTTTGACCCCTCTGAGTGGCATTCATTCAGGTTTGAGTCAAAGTTAGGTAATCTTTTGAGTATGTAATGGATAAAATGCAAAGGAAACGCTTTAACTGATTTTAAAATCATACTGTTTTAATTTTTATCAGTATCTCTTGATTTTAAAATGTTTCAGTTGATCTTTATAGTTCTTCGTAAAGAATCATTTCTTCATATATGAAAATTTTATTATGAAATTGAAATTTTGTACAAATATGCCATATATATCGCAAAAAGAATCATTTAACAATTCTCTACACATATTTTCAAAATTATGAAGTATCCATTATGGATATCTAATCATAAATAAATTTAAATTTCTAAAAAAAACACACCTTGAGTGTGTACGATCATGACAAGTCACTATCATGCAGATTACCTGTTCATGAATTCTGAAACAGTTACAATAGTGAAGAAGTCGAAATTCACAATATTGTTATTGTGGAATGAGTCGATTAAACTTCAATTTAATTACTTATTGTTAGGTTTATCTACATTTACACTAAACACAAATTACTAGTCGTCACAGTTTTAATCCAATTAATCTAATATCACACTTCAAATCAAACTAATCTGAAGTCATGGCTTTTATTTTTTAGCTTTATACAAATTATAGCTTTATATTTCTTGAATAATTTTAAAATTAATAACATTTAATTCGAATACTTTTATTGTAGTTCGTTGATGGGATGTGAATTTACGCGATGTTAGAAACATAATTAAATCAAATATACTTTAGGAGTAATAAAATTGAATGTTTATTGCAAAAGTTTAACGCAAAAAAGAAGCACCACGATGAGATCGGTAATAATTCACACAAACTGCGCTAAAATAATATAAAATAGTTGCACTTGGCTTTAACTTTTCTGTTTCTTTTTTTGTATTGCATTTTATCGCCAAAAATATTGCAATAAATTAATCATAACTATTAAATTTACGTAGTAAGCAAATTTACAATACCAAAAATTCTAATTTCAAGTTTTTGATGTGGTGGTTGTGCGGTGTGGGTGTGTGTGGGTGTATGTATGTGAGTGAGTATGTCCTGCTCGAAGAAATTAAATTCTTAATCTAAGAAGGAATGATGACCGCCTAAGTTAGTTTTTTTTTTTTTTTAAACACTTAGTTATTATAGATTTTTTTCACAGTTCTCTTTCTCCGGCAACATATTGATTCGATTCAGAGCAAGCAATTTTTTTAAGTAAGTAAATCAGAGTAAGCATAAAAACGAACACTGGTACGGCTAGGCAAGCGCAGATAACCCACGTTCGTGTTGTGTAACAGCACCTGTTTTTGAGATCACCGCAGCAGTAATAGTAATGAGTTAATGAGTTCTCTGCAAGAAAAAAGGAAAAAGTTCACGTAACACTCTGATTAGGTAATTCTGCTAACTAACGCTATATGTGATAATGTTGTAGTAAATGATAAAGTGAAAAAGAAGTGAGTTGTTGGATATCTGTTAATGATTTATAGTATCTCTTGGAATAAACTCGTAGTTTTAATTTCTGATAGTTCTGGTAGTTTTCTGGTAGTTCTGGTAGTTCAATACAATATATTTATGAATATATTTATGAATTCATGGAAAAAGTATATTCACGTAAGCTTCTTTCAATATTCTCTTTTGTTTTAATAACGAAACATACGAGCAGATGTATTAGTAAACTGTTATAATTCCGTCATTTTTGCACAGATTCATGCAAAATATAAAATGTTTACTTTAGCCTTTGATGAAAAAAAGCCAATTTTATTCATTCCAAATCGAAAAAGTGATAAATTTATGATAAATTTACTACCTGGACACATCGTCCCGAGATGTTTTGGTGGACACCACAGAAAATGCAAATATTTATGAACATCATCATCCTGAATTTGTTCCATTTATAAGACAAGTTCATAAAAAATTTACTGTGTCAAAATGTTTTAGGTGTAAAATTTTGGTACTAAGAATAAAATGAAAAAAAAAATACAGTTAACATCAAAGTCTAATGTAAAATTGAGGATTTTTCTTTTTAAAAGATTAAATTATCTCACTGTAATACGTTAACCTCTAAATAATCTCTCACTGATAATTGAAGAAAATGTAATATAAAAGAGGTAATTTACACTTTCATGTAAATTAAGTAATTTTTATGAAATTACTGAAATGTAAGCTAAAAATTAACGTAATCTTTCTTGGAAATCATTACCTTTGTAATGATTTCCTGCTGATTGTTTATTAGTTCGGCTGAATTAGCATTCAAATTGTTGAACAAATAGAAGGACATGAATGTTAGAGTAATGTGACGCATAACCATCTGCAAACAATATTCTTGGTTCAAAACGTTAGCACCTAGATTGCATATCTCTCAAATAATTGCAAAATTCAAATATGAACTTCAATCTAAGAAATGATAAATATATGAAAGAGTGGAATTGCAAATTTTCTTAGCTCGCAATCATCAATTGATTGTTGAAGGATAGAAACAACAAGGACGTATCATTGAAATGAAGGACGAAGACGGCGCGATTGCTCAAATTTTGTGTGCCCCATATTATAATGTTACCTATCAATACAGGTGGGAGGAGGATATTTCGGGGAAAAAAGAACTGGTTTGTTCTTTCCCTCTATTCCTCGGATCTGCCGCACCTTTCTCATAACTTCCAAGAAAGGATTATTCAACCTTTCTTCTTTCTCTTTTTTCAATAACACTGCGTAAAAATGAGCTGTTAAAAGAAGGAAATTTGACGACAAAGTGGCTATGCAGGTAATAAATTAATTTCATCAATTTCAAACTTTTTTTTCTATTAAAATAAAATAGTTGAAAATGAAAAGAATGAATTGATGGATGAAATATGCGATGACGTATAATTCAATAAGATTAAAAGTGGAAAAAAAACCAATGATTAATATTATGTGAAGAAAAAACCGATAATATTATAAATAGGAGTGGCAAACAATTGAGTGATTTTTTTAACAATAAATTGAAAAGATAATAGAATGATCGTAGAATGGGGAACAGAATAAGGTATAGATATAGCTCAGCAAGAATAGTTCCTATTATTCAGAAATAGATAATATTATGTGAGTAAAAAAAAACATTTTTTTACTATATTAATAATTAACTAATTAGTATGCATTCATAACCTAAGTAAGGCAAACGCTCAACACACGTACTTCTCTTTTAGCAAATCTATCAATTTTAGCATTTATTAATATTAAACTTTTTAAGTTTCTATAACTATCAGCACGACAGCAATTCTTTTATATCTGCCTATTTTAACATTCTTTAGTTTTGCTAAGTAAGATTTATTTGTAATTTTAGATTGAAAGATTCGCACATTCCCTTCAAATTACTTATTACATCCTTTTTTCTTTTTTTTCTTTTTTTCTTTGCAAAATAATGAAATGAATGCCGTTAAATTTTTCTCAAAAATTATACATTTCTTTTTTTCTCTTTGTTATTGATTGAGTGCGAAATTTTATGAATAAAGAAATGTCAGATTCATTAGCAGCAACAAAATTGCACAAATCATAAATGTTCAAATTAATTAATCTTCTAATAAACATTATATTTTATTTTACTCCCTGTATTTTACATATTTTTGTTTTCCTTTAATTTACTTCACTATTGAAAATGATAAAAGTGAAATAGAATTTTTGGAATTGAATTGTTGAATGAATAAAAATTGAGTGCAAAAATAATATTTTTTCATTCTTTGTCTTATCATTAAAATAAACACTTTCATGACAAGAATTTTTTCTTCTCCCGCACTTACAAATTTTTACAAATTGACAGTTATGCTGCTATTTTGTTTTATGACCTTTGCATTTATCGTTTAATTATCGCTTTCACAGTTAGGAAGTTGCCAATTTTGTTGGTGTCTAATGTTTTTTTTTTGTTTTAATTCATGGTGATTTTTATATAATCTTTTTTTTAAAAGAAGAAAGAAAAGTTCGTCAAATGAAATATTATCGGTAATTTAATGTTATTTAATCACAACGACTGGAAAATAACTGGAAAAAATATTTTTTAATACTGAACTGATGTTGACGGTTTATATTAATTGTATTAATTATTACATAGTGGTTACATTCTATTAAATATATTTTAAAATATTTGAAAAGATTTTATTATACTTAAACTTTTTTCAATATTTGCTTTAATTGTATTTTTGTGTATTTTTTTTTCAACCAATGAAGTGAAATTAGATAAGTATAAGTGCTTCAGTTAGCAGATTAATATTAAACAAATTCAATTTATTGATGTTTCCATTATTGATCGCCGTTTTGTGACATCAATTCGTGTCTTTCACTTGATGATAAGTAAGTAATGGTAGAAGATAAGATAGGTATATGTGGAAAATGTATGGCATCATTTTGCTTCCAATATGCGCCATTTTGATTGAAACGATCAATGCGCAAAAGGAATCTGATGAGGAGCTTGTTTATGTGCAAGCAATCTGGCGGCATGGCGATCGAGCACCAAATCATTTACCTTATCCAAATGATAAATACAAGGAGACTGCATGGCCGAGAGGATGGGGTCAAATAACAAATGTTAGGTGTTTTCAATGACATTATTCAATTTTTCTCAGTATCTTTTTCTTTGTCGGAGCAAATATCATGTTTTGGTATCAAGTTTAAATCTTTTAACTTTGAAAGAAGAATTACACGTGAAGATTTTATTGCTTTTGATTAATTTAAAGAATAATAATTGAGATGTTTGAATGTATTTGAGATTGGAATGATGCAAATGTATGAACTCGGAGAATTTTTTCGAAAAAGATATGCTTCGTTTATTGCAAATTTTAACAAAGAAGATGTAAGTTTTCTTTGTTACAGTTCTAAAGTGTAAACAAAAAAGAAGGAAATCAACAGAAATAGTACCAACCATTGATTTTTCACTTGGAAAAAGAAAGAAGGGAATGTTGTTAACTTTGTTTTTCTCTTCTCAAATTTTAGAGTAAAATAGAAAATTAACAACGATATGTTTATTGATTATCCATTTGGTAAAAAAAAAAACATCTTTTTCTTAAAATTAGGTGGTTCGGGGCATTTACTGGAAATATGAAACACCTGCCCGATGTAAACTATTCCGATTGAAAAGAGAAATAACTGTTAGTCTTCTGGCACTCAATATGTTTGTGTACAAAAAACAAATGGGAACTAATAGTTTTATTAAATAAAAATCTCGTACAGAATTATTAATTTTATTCAATTTTTTTAGGTAAATTTGGTATCATCGAGCTCGGATCGTGCTATAGTCAGTGGATTAGCTATGCTTCGTGGCTTCTTTCCAGCTAATGGTCAAGAAGCATGGCTGCACAATGAACAGTGGCAACCGCTACCATTTCAAATAGAAACAACAGATGCTGTAAGCTTTTGAAATCGTACTTTCCCACCGTATGGAATATTTGTTAATGTTAAAATTGCTCATTTCAAAACTTAACTATTCCAATTCACACGTGCTACCTAATTACTGCGATACTAACAAATGATTAACTCTAATGTTTATCAAACAAATCTAACTTTGCCTTCTTTCTAAGCTGTCACATGTAAATAAAAATAGTGTATTATAACATTCAACCTTAAAAAACTTGTTAATATTTCATAATTACAACTTCATAATAATCATCATTAATTTCGATCTTCTTGCAAAATTTAATTTCTCAATTTACTGTAAATAAAAGCAATAAATGAGCTGCTGTCGCTTCAGTTCAAGAAAAAAAACTTTCTGAAATTGTATAATTGAATAATGTTGCAGTTGTTAAGACCGACAAATTTCGATTGTAAAACATATGATTTGGAGAGTAAAAAGGAAAATGAAGTATTATACAGAAATATAAGTGAGAAATATGCTGATTTTTTCGATTTCCTTGCCAATGTTACTGGACATAAGAAGGTGGATTTCAAAAAGGCTGCCTCATTGTATGATATTCAACGAGAGGTTAGCAAAGAAATGAAGAAAGATTTATCAAATATTGAGCATTTACAAAATTTGAACCAATAAATTTCATGTGGAATAACTTTTAAATTATCGCAATAATTACACAGTTATATTCATTAGTAAAATGCTATAGTTAAATGGAAATTATTTTCTTAGATGGATAATAACATGACACAACCATTGTGGGTGTATCAGATATGGCCTCAATTTGATAATAAGACGACAATTGGTATAATACGTAATTTGAAGAGAATTCGTCGTATCTCGGAGTTTAATTCAGCAGGAAAGGCTCAATTACGTGGGGGTTTATTGATGGAAGATTGGATTGATCGAGCAAAAAATGTGTCACTCGGATTACCCGTTACTCCACGTAAAATTAAGCTTTATTCTGCTGTATGTTTTTTTTTTAAATTTCATCTTATTTTTTTAAATCTAATTATTGTGCTATTAAAATTTATTATTAATTTTTCTTAATCATTTCAATTATACAATATCCATCCTTTTATTCAATTATTTTAAAATCAATTGACAATGAATAAATGATCAGTGATAAATTAATCAATTGATCACAAAATCAATTAGACAGATTCTGGTTAATTAAAATAATTATGTTTCAGCATGATGGAACAGTGTTGGCACTAATGTATGCTTTGGGTGTCAGCAATGATTTGCTCGTTCCGTATGCTTCGTGTGCCATAATGGAAATATATAAAACGGCGAATAATCATACAACAATCAAGGTTTGTAAAAGAAATAATATTGTTAACAAAAATAAAATAAGCATATTTTCATGTAACAAATGCTGCAACGATAATTTAAGTAGCAAAGGTCAAATTTATTATTTACAAAAAGGTCAAGTATCGAGTTAAAATTTGCAAATGCATACTTACATTATTGTTCACCTTTTTTAAATAATTTGATTGTTGAAGTTTTCTTCCAGTATCAAATTTAACGAAACTTTATAGTTTTTTTACAAGAATGGAACCAACATCTATCAGTTAGCACTACCCGGTTGCTCTTCAAATGATAATTGCACAATTGCGCAAGTTAAAAAAGCTATTGCCACAAGAAGTGTTCAAAGTTTGCAACAGTTGAACGAGGCAAAATTTTTTTTAGTGATATTAGAATCAAATATTCGTTAGATAAAATTCTTTGCCTTGCTTGACATGCTTAAACTTTAGCTTCTCCCTTATTTAGAATTTTTCACTTCTTCCAATCAGGATTTGAAACTATTCAAATGGTGTTCAAAAAAATACCGCCTCTTGACAGCAAAGATTCATTTTACTAAGTCCTGCATTTTGAACCATAAGGATCCTCAGAAAAATAAAAAAAAGAACCGAATAATCGTTATCAGATAACTGACAGCATTTTGGCAGTCAATATAAATTATATGTTACCTTCTCAGTTCAAAAGAATCATTTCTGAAGTTATAACTTTTGAAGTTCAAATTTGAAGGAATTTAAAATTGTACATTGTCCTATAATTTTCATTAAAATAGGTGGAAATTAATTACTTAAATTAAATGTCTTTCCATAAATGAATGATGGATCATATTTTTAATCATAGTAGCTTAACGTATAATTTAAATTTATTTTAAAATAACTCCTACTAGTCAGATCATGCTGAATTTCAATAATTTTATTTATTCGCTTAGTATCAACTTTTTTTTCAAATTTATATCGTAATCTGTTATGCTAGAAAAATGAGCTAAATCAAATATTTCTACTTCTTTGAAAATGAATGTGAAAAACGATAAAAGTCGTATATATTAAAAAAAATTATTATTTCATAATATGACTAAAATCGAAGATTACAGATATGTGCCTCGAATGAATCTTTACACAACACTGCCGACTTTTTAATAATCGGTTACTTGAATATACCGACAGTTGCAATAATGTTAATTTATCAAATGTTTATCAACGAATTATGAGTATTTCATTTTGATTTCTTAATGACCATTCTTTTGGCAATTTTAGTTGATTTGTCTGTCGTTGAATTCAAATTAATGTGATTAATGATAATCAATAAAAAATGAAAAAATGATTACATCTATTATTTGCAAGATCATAATTCAGTTATTTGAAAATATATTTTAATTTGATTAATCGCTTTTTTATACTGATTATAAAACATGAAAAGATGTAAAACTGCTTTGTATTTTTTTCCAATGCTAGCTTTTGCGCTTGCTGACATCAAGCAATTGTTAAATTATTTGTTTTCTTTTTTTTCATGTTCTGGAAATCAATCATTACGTAGGCATTTTTACACATAAGTGTAATCTGCTTTAAATGTTTACTCCATCTGAAGTATTCTATACCGCTGCCTGTTTCTATCATTATTAGCTAATGACAATCCAGGAATATATTACGATGAATTCATACAAAAGCATTTCAGTTTTAGTTCTTACCAAGCTAAAGTAATTACCGTACAATACGTACAATCATGCAGTGTTGGACTGTAAATATTAGTATTATGATTTCTTATATCACACATGTTGTGTGATTAGTCATCTTCAAGTTTTTGTTAATCACTTTGTTTTTTTTCATTCCATTTGTCTTAAAAAAAATTCAGCTAAAAAAACGATCTATCAACTTAGACTGTTTTTTCAGTTGAACTGTTATCTTAGGAGATACCAATTTGGAGGTGCTCTCAAAGATAAAAACAATCCAGTAGCGAAAATGATCATTTGGCAGATAATGTAATCGATGAAATTAAATAAAATACGTTTAACTGTTGCTCCTAGAAAACAAAAATCATTGGATTAAATAAAAAACATCGTACTTATAAGGTTACGGAGAGGCATGGTAAGGAAGAGGAGGCCTGTGATTTCAGCACATACCTATGATTCACTTCTCCCAACAAAGCAAGAATATGGTCACAGACTACAAGAATATGTAGTTTGTAGTGGATCTCGTCATACACTGTCACTGCAATTTGATGAATGAAACTGAATGTGCACCCACGCAGTCCAATTATCATCGTTCAATATGCTGCCGATGATTCATTGATCCTTTCCACATTTCATAAATGTCATTTTGACCCTGATTTTTTCACTTTCAGTTATTCCCGTAAAATATGTAATTCCAATGCGGAAATCCGTAACAAACAATTGACATAATTTAAACAGAAAGTACAGCCGATAGTGAATGTTGCTGAGATTTCTTATTCGTGATTAAATTAAAGGTGATTAGGTATTTTCATTTCTTGTATGAATGAAACTTGATCTTTATCACAATAGAGAAATCCAAACGAAAAGCTACATCATATCGAATATTAGTAGGAAGAATAATTGCAGAAATTTTTTTAAAGGTTGGCAGCAGAAGACAGTTATGCAGATAAAAAATACACAACAAACAAAAGCAGTAATAGCGTATACATTTTGCGTAATAAGCAATGCCGGTCCTTTATAAAAATACAATTCATTGACAGTTCTTTCATCTTTATTTATGTGTCCTCTTTTGATTTACCCCTATCACGTAGCATCATTAAAGGTCACGCACATATATTCTTGATTCATTTCTCTACCACAATTAACAACTCCCTCCAACCATGTACTGCCCTTTCTCGAAAACGTGAGTTTAGACGTTATGCTCCATATTTTCTGGATTTTACGGTTCGTCCTATTGGATACTTTGTTTGTGACGTAGCTGACACGTAACGCGATGGGTCGAACAGCACAGGTATGGAGTTGTAGCTGGTTAATGGCGTTTGATGGAAGGCATGTTATTTAAATAAAAAAATCACGTCAATATCATCATGTACAAAATCATAATACTATGAAAGTTTCGGAATTGTAATATAACATCACTGGTTGCTATACGGTGGTCGTTGATCATAATTACTTTGTTAATCATAATTACTTTGTACTAAATTTATTTATGTTCTTTTTCTTCATTCCAGATTTGGATTTAGGTCCAGCTGAGGATCTATCATTATTAGCAGACAGATGAAGTTTTGGACATCCGAGCATGTTTTCGAGTAAGTTTTAATAGGTGGTAATTTATTTATTTTTCTTCAATTTTAATGACTTATGGTAATGTAATTTGATTTATTCATGGTGACATTAAATTTGATTCTTTGTGCTGTAACTCATTATTAGGCATTGGTTTTCTCAAATTGTTCTCTGATTTGTTTAGTCATCCTTGGGATACTGTGGCACATGCAGCATGGCGCAAATATCCGAATCCAATGAATTGCGCTGTTAGTGGGATCGATGTCCTCAGACATCGTCCGCTAGTTGATGGTTCATTACGATCTGAACGTATTATCCAGAGCCATTTCCCGATACCTGCCTGGGTAACAAAAGTAAGGATTTGTTTGATTAATCTTTGCCCTCTCCTGCATAGCTTCTTTAGTGGTTGAAAATGTCTGTTTTTAGTTCTGGTTCATCAATCTATTTTTTGAATAAGAAATTAGATGAATTCACCGGTTTTTATCATATTTTCATGCTTACCTATTTATTGTTTTCCTTCTTAGCTGACAGGTTTTTCTGGAACTCAGTATTCTTATGAAGTGACCGAAATTAATCCGGCAAGGAAGGAAATGATTTTAATCACAAGAAATGTATGTCGTTTATCAAGATTTCAAATTAATCTTTACAAATGAAACTCTTATGATAGTTTGTTTCTCAAGTTGGAATTTTGTTTTTTGCATTTTGTTCCTCTCACTTAATTTCACCCTAAGATTTTAAAAGATTGGTAAGGAACTTCAAATAAAACTGTTGGTCTTGCACGTAGCTTCTGACAGTTATTTGCTAACCGTGATTGTATAAAAATTATATAATACATTTCAATAATATATAAATATGAAAAATCTCAGATGAATGCGGGACGTTTTCTGCGTGTTGATGAACGACTGTTATATAAACCAGATCCTTACAATGAAGACAGGTATTTTCTTATCCAGTATCCGTTTTTCTTCTTCTGTTATTGAGAATTAATCAGCATCAGCCTACATAAATGATAAAGTTAAGTTTTAAAATGATTGCAGGACGATATTACAACAAAAAGCTTCCGTCAATGTTGATTTGCCAGCATTCGCAGATTATTGTGAAAAAATGTTCCTGAATATATATGAAACGAATGCTGAAAAGGTGATCAACTTTACTATAAAATTCTTATCAATTTTTTTATTGACATTGCAAGTCTGTGAAGATTTGATAGCTATCACGAATTGCAAACTTTTTTCAGTAAATAGTATTCAAATTTTTAATATTTTCAATTTAAAATCCTTTCACTTTTTTTGATTATCAAGAAAATTTTTCGTTGTTAAAACAAATGGAAATTATTCCAATTATTGGCTTGTCGTTCGAAGTGAAGTATATAAGCAAGAAAGAAATGAAGTACATGAATATTCGGAATTCCTATTCATTTAAATTTACTATATCTTATGATATTCACAAAAGTTCTTGATTATTGCTTCTTATCAGCAAATCTTTTCTGGTCGAACACAAAACTGATTTGTACCGAAATTCCCGCATTTGGATAAAAAGTGGCTGTTCACAATATGAATAGGGAAATTTTAACAATGATTAAACAGGAAAAAATATCCTAATGACGTCAGTGGTGCTAGACAATTTTTATGTTTGATTTGGTAAACCTTCCTATATTTCTAACCAATGATGATAGCGATGCAGCTGAACAGCATCGTAAAAATAACGAGAAAATCAAGTCAAGTAATAATTGATCATTTAAGGGTCGGAAGGGATTGGAGTGGGTAATTGATCAGTTCGACAGCTCATCTAGATCAAGCTCAAGTTCTGAAAAGTCATCCTCACAAGGATTCTCAGATCCAACGCTTATTTTCAGTTCACTGCATCCTGCAGCGCAACAACCAAGTTTCCTTTCATAGCACAAACTGACGATTGCATATAGTTCTAATGATCTCACAGAATAATGCTGCTTAATATTGCATGCATCATTTTTGAGTTTCATATAGCTTTCATTATAATAATATTGCTATCGATTTGTTTAAAATCTATTTAAACAGTATTCAGGTGATGATAAGTAACAGCTGCTGGATAACTAAATGTTCTTTGGAATTTATTCGGGTCTGCACTGTCTTGTATTTCCAATATCACAGTATCTTATTCGAGAGAATCATTCATCCACTTTTTTGCTGCCTTATTATTTTTAAAATACGGTGTAACTTTTCATTGTTAGTTCTTGTTATATTATGTCATTGCAATTTGTCAGTTTGTCTGAATATTGGAAGAACATGTTGATGTTTAGGAATATGCGGAAGAAGTAATTCTAGTCTAATCGCAGTACTTATTTGATTATTATATATGGCAATGCATGTTGCTGTATTGCCACTGATCACATCATTGTCATTTGTGCAACATTTATAGCTTTTCATACAACAAAATGATTGAAGTGAAGTGAACGGAAGAATTATGCTAGCTATTCATGTTTTTATGTGTTGTAGCATAGTGAACTTACTGCGATTATGAAATTTAAAAATTTTCAAGTGCAGAAAAAACTAAATTAGGTTTGCTGTTCCTTTCATATTTTTGTTAAGAATTGGAGAAATGAGTGGTGGAAAAATTGCTTACATCAAATCAAAATATATATCTTTGAACCTTACATTCAGAATGTGACGATCATTGAATGATGGAATCTATTTGAATCTCCTTCTGGGCTCGTAACTGTAATAGCCTAAAAGCGCCATAGCTTTTAATTTGAGGGTGGATATTTCTCGACAAAGATGTAGTTGTTAGCAAGCTATGCACTATTTATTATAAGTATATCCTGATTACCTGAATCATTTACGTATCTACTTATCTATATCTGTAATCCGGACTGTTGTAGTCTCCATGCTATGGGTATCGTTTCTGATCAGATTTATTTTTGAAAACTAATGTCATTCCGAGTTCCATTCTTTTTCACTACCTTTCTCCTTTTTTCCCTAGAATAGTTAATTTGGAAAGTAAAAGGCAAGTCGAGAGATCTCCGGAATATTCTTCTATGTTTTGGAGATATGGCACCTCAAGCTGTAGTAGTAGTAAACACTGTTGATAAGCACTGAATTGTGAGTGTGAAATCTGATTGGTATCATTCTTCTTGAAAGTGGCTTAAATTTGCAATTGTATAGCATGATATTGTAGACAGGAGGTACATTATTAATGGACAATGGAAAGGCTGAGACTCGAGGATGGTCTGGAAGAAATACCGTTTTTACAGATGCAGTCCCACTGCGACACACTGTTGCTCTATATGCAGCACTTGTACAATGTTTGTTTCAGCAAGTTATTTTTTGCGAAATTTTATCTTTTCACAAGAAAAATTTGATAAAAATATTATTGTGCCTCACTTCCTTTCTGCAAGTATCTTTGTCTCGTAAAAAAAAGTCATTGATAAAGTCAGTTTAAAATAGGAAATCTTTGATAATTCAAAAATACCAACCTTAGAAATATTTATTTAGATCACTTTGATTGTTTTGTTAGATAATGCAAGTTGCTGGACATATATTTATTCTTGCTTTACGGCTGCGTTATTTACAATTCTTGTAGACGAGTCGTTTTTTGGATGTTATTGTCCAAAATAACGGTGATTATGCGATATCGGCTCATCGTCTCATCCTAGCTGCTTATAGCAGACATTTAGATGCAGCTCTTTCTAGTGTTCAAGATTCTGCAGTTATAACCTTGAACATTGATCCGAAAATTACAGGTAGGCTACTGTTGTTATCTATTTTATAATAATTGTTTTTCTGATCAATATACGTAGTTATTATAAAATGTATTATAAAACCACCTCAAAAAATTAATGCAAAATTTTTAGCCAGTCTTTAATTGCTAAGAATTTACACTTAAGGTGTGAAAATGGACGAGCTTCGAGCACTGGTAAAATATATGTATACTGGACGTTGCAACAATCGATCTCAAAGCAGGACACTTTTTGTCGCAAATGCGCTTGGTTGTGATTCCCTGATTAGACTTCTAGAAAGTGAAGAAGCTCAGATTTATGAGAATGTAGATTTGGAAAATCCTGATCATGCTCAAGAATTGTTACAAGCAATCCATCGTTTCAAAACTGAAGGAAAATTTATTGATTGCTTCGTAAGTAGCCGGGTAAATATTTTTGTATTGGTGCCAATATCTTGTGACATCTTGATAAATTATAACTATTATATTAATTATGGTGAGAATTTTCTTTCGTTAAAATGATAACGAGAAAAAAAGTTATTACTAAAATAATCTAGCGCAGAGTTTGGAACTTGTATAATTGATGTCTTATTTACTTTTTCAATTTTAGAGCAGAGTAATTCTTCGATGTCATCGTTTGATGCTTTGTGCGTTTAGTACTCATTTCGAAAATGCACTTGCATGTACCGAGAAAAGTACCATTGTCACTGTTGACATCGATCCCCAGATTACGGGTGTAAGTAGGTATGGAAATCTTATCACTAAGGCAGACTTATTTTTTGATTTAAATATGTAGGCAATATTTATTGTTGCAATTGACTTCCTTGAAGATATATTATGAATCCTTTTTTACCTGCGTTTTTCGAAATATACATTTTGCTTGTTTCAGTGTGGATTTGAGGAATATAGTCGATTTTTTGTACAGTGGGTCAGTTCGTACTACATCGAGGCGTCGTAAGATATTACGACAAGCTGCTGTTACTTTAGGTGTGGCTAGATTAGTTGATGCTATCGATGAAGAATTAATTGCTTCCGAAACAGATCTTTCATACAGTGCTGGTAACATAATTTACATTTGTTAGATGTTATGATCTGGAAAGTTTTCAGATTGCTTTTGAAAATCGAAAATTTTGATCACTTAGAGAAATATTTCAAACTTCTTTATCTTGCTCAAGATATCGAAACAAACCAGTTTTTAGGTGATCGTGATGAAATGCTGGTGACAAACGCAATTTATGGACTTTCGGACCCTGCAGGCAATTTGATTGAAAATAGTGAATCTGACATTTCTGTTATAAACAATCCAGACTTCGAAGATGAAAATGATGACAGTAATGTGGCGGAAACTAGTGCTGAAAATCTTATGGAAGAAGCTTCTGATTACATAGACAAAGGTATAAATGAATTAAGTTTGTATCAGTCAGTCTTGGGTATTCTTTTTTCAAGAAAAAGCCAAGCTTTTTGGAAAAATGTTTCTTTGTGACTTTTTTGTATATGGAGTAGTTTAGAGATTTTCGGAAAATTTATGAGTGAAAATGATTGCCTGAGCAGACCTCGGCACTCAAGCACAACTCTACTTTGTAATAATATTCGAGTTTAAAATTCCTTTATCGAAAACGGTTGTTCGACGGAAGCAATAAGAATTACAAAATTGAGTTAGTCTCATTAGTGTCAAATAAGTGTAACATTTATTTAGATGAAATACAGATGATAGATGACAGGAAACAAAACGGTATGGCTGTTGCGAAGGCAGCAAATGATTACATGTATATTTATGAAAAATTTGTTGCTGGACCGAGTCGAGGTCGTAAAGGTGGCACATATGGACATAAACGGTTGATGTCGCAGTTGGAGAAAGATATAAAGCTTTGTCGTAAGCTTATTTCTATTATAAGACATGTTAATACATGTGCTTAGAGTCTGTTGTTTAAATTATGAAGGTTAATATTGCCATGCAATGATACACTGATCGATTCTCCTATTTGGGAAAAATTTGTTAAAACAAATTCATATCTTTTGGTCAAGTTTAATTTATATTCAAATAATTAATTTTTATTATCGAAAGTGGGCATTAAAAACAAGTTAATTTTAGACGTAGAAGAAGCATCAGCAAATTGTGATGCTATGCAGAATGACAATTTTGAAACCGTCTCTGCAGTGACGATGTCATATATTCCACCTTCCAAAAAGCGTCATTTGTTGGACAGTTTTGGTTATGGCTTGCCTGAAATTGTTGCACCCAAAGATGTTACTGTGCCTTTATTAGTCGGTGATCAAGAGGTTTATACAATATTTTTTTATTCTTTATTTCAATGATTCAGAATAATTAAGAATTGTTGTATTGTCCAATGTCTCCATTATGCATTATGATTATGACAGATTATTTACACCATTTTTCATTCATTTTCGCTGTCCGGAAATTGTCACATAACCTTATTTGCTATGTCTTTCTTAATTTCTGGACTTCAGTTGAGTTTCAGGTAATGATGGAAAAACCCTTCAAATGTCCATTCTGTGATCATCGGACAAAAGAGAAAAGTGCGGTTGAAAAACACGTCAGATGCATACATACATTGGAAACTCCTTACAAATGTCAATATTGCAACCAAGCTTTCAAAGTGCAGAGCAATCTCGTCAGGCATATTCGAGCTCATACAGGTGTTCTTTATTATTATTATTTTTGACTGATTAATAGTTTTGCCCTATTTGAAATACGTTTTGATTTCTTTTCGGCGGTCGAAAAGAATTTTTCAGTTTCGATATTGTGTAAGTGCGTAAAAATTATGCAGATGGGTGAAAATTTTATTTTTTTGAAATTTAATAAACTTATAGGCGAAAAACCATACACATGTAAAAAATGTGGGACAACATATGCAGATAAGAAAAATATGGATGCGCATATATTTAGAGAGCATTTGAAACTGAAACCATTCGAATGTCCGGAAGAGTTTTGCAGAGCTAAATTCTGGCGAAAAGATCGTTTCGTTGTGCACTGCCGTCGAATCCACAGTTTTGAACCGGTTATTAGTTTTGGAAAATTAAGTTCCTGATATATTTTTGTTTTTACGTGTTGTGTAAAGTATTTTTGCAACAGTTGAATGTGGAGCAATTTCTCATGATTTCATGTTTTCCGGTGCTCTTCAGAATTGCAATTTTTGAATTGTGCTTGTTAAGCAGTTCCTGTATATTTGTTTTATCAGTTCCATATGTGCTAATTTGTACAGCATATTCTTCATTTCACTGTAAATAATCATTGCAGGAAAGACTAACCTCCAGAATTTATTCTAAATTATGAACACATATTCATTCATTGTGTTATGATTCAATGAGTTATTGAGAATAATTTTTGATAAGAATTTGTTACTAGAAGTAAAAGATTTTGCGTATTTTTATGACTTCATTGCTTAAAGTTTTGTATTGGACAAAATATTTTATTGAAATTTGCTTTGTTATTCCCAAATGCTACTACGAATTAGAGTGATTTGGGAAATCGGAATTCATTTGAATGTGGTTAAATTTGAACGAAAAGGGATTAAAATTGTTGCATTGGCAACTCTCTACTCATGATAAAGAGATTTAATAATCGAAATAGAACATATGCTAAGTTTTATAGACTGCATGACGGATAAGGATGTGGATCAATACATCAGGCAGAATGTTGTTTGGTCGAAATTGCCCGAGGAAATTCGGATTGTTTTGGGCAACTCACAGAGAGAATATGATAAGCTCGTACTTGAATATTCAATTAAAAATCAGTTGAGATATAAAGGCAACATAGGTGTGTATCTCTTTTTTACTTACGAGATTAGTTTTTTTTCTCTTCCTGGAGTTCGTGAGTTTTCCTATGTCTTCGACTTTGTAGTTATTTAAAATTGATAACTTCAGATATTGTTCTGCCTTGTTCGAAATAGTTCAGTTATTTCGTCTGTTTTTGATTGTTAGGATGGAAGGACGGTTTTCTTTAGTTCGACGCTGACTTATATTTTGGTTTTCAGTGAAATATGTAAAAAAAAATGAAGAAACTTATTATGATATTCTTTTGAAATACAGCGAAACTCATCTTATGCTTTATCCATATCACCTGTCAAATATCGTTGTACGCGAACTTCGAATGACGCCATTTAGTTATTATATCAACATTATGGCGGTAATATTTTTGAAAAATTTTTTCGTGTGTATTTTTTCTTATTTTTTACCTTAGTTTTTTGCAAATTAACAAATGTTAATTTTTCGTCAATATACTTCATACAGTCTCGTCGTGATATATTGATTGCTGATTTCTGCGCATATTGATATATTCCTTTTTTATATTAGATACTCAACTTTAGTTTAGAAAATTTTCTAAAGCACAACTTTAGTTTAGAAAACTTTTTAAAACACTGCTGATGATGGAGGAAAATAATTTTTAGAATCTTATGAATGCTGAAAAAAGTTATGACTCATTGCCAAATTTTACGGCTGCCGATGCGATGAGATTGTTGGGAATTGGCAGGAATCAATACATTGACTTAATGAATCAGAATCGTTGCAATCGAAAAATATTTCGAAAAAGCAAATCACTGCGTGAATTATTGCCCGCAAAACCTGTTGCGATCAACATTGAACCTTGGTGGTTGCTCGCACCGGGTAGTATCCTAGAAAGTGATGTTAAAGTAAGTTTAAACACTATTTGCAAATTCTTCCGGTAATTCAACAGTTCAATTTATTTTTTTCTTCCCTTATTTCGCACCGAACTGTATACCAGAAAATGATGTTAAGGTAATCTCTTTGAATCTTTTAATCGAAAATACCTCCATAAAGATAAGTCATGCAGTTATTTTGGCTTCTATTCCTGTTGTCAAAAGTTGTTCCACTGTGCACTTGTGATAACATTCATAGTGCAACTGCTTAGCTAGTAGAATTTTGCATGTTTGAGAACCTGAAAATTTCATTCTGTGAAAACTAACATTGGAAGTGTTGCAGTTACTGAATAGGGATGAGAAAGATTTATTAGATATGCTTATCGATGAAGGTGCTCAATTAGTTGGTACTCTTGATGCAAAGCTGGTGCAAAAACTTTATAACCGTGGCCTGGCTTATTTGGAGGTGCCAGTTAACGATGACGATTACATTTATGGTATTAACTCTTTTTGTGTTTTGCTGTTTATTAACCAAAAAATCCTGTTAACTACTTCGTGCATAATTTGAAACTAATTTACGAAGGAAAGAACTGAAATTTTATCTGCGATTATGGTCAAATATTAACAAGCAGTAATAATGGCAAATTAATTAAAGATTTTCATACAGTGAATTAAAGAGTCCTTCTAGGTCTCACTTTTGTTTTAGATGCAGTAATGGCTTTAAACTATGATAACAGTTGTTTTTTTTTCCCTTTATTTTCATTTCCTTTTCATACAGTTTACTCAATGCTTAGAAAAATATCTTGCTGACTTTTCAGATCATAAGTCCAAGATCCAGTTCGTGGGATGCCAAATCTCCTCCCTTTTCCCGATAAACAGTGCAGACTACGGAGGGATAGCAACAGTCAATTTTAGTAATAAATAATGCATAATTTGTATTTGTTTTTCTTGCAGTACCAACTTTGGATGGTTTTGTTATGAATCGAGTTTTGGGTGATTATTTTGAAAACTTATTATATCAGATATTTGTTACTATCGACGAGCAAACAACTGTGCGGGAGGTATATTTTAAATTATTTGCATTTTCTATTTTTTACACTAGGTATTCAAATAATGCGACATAAGAGAAGCAGTTCATAAAAATAGAATTTTTTATGGAAATTTTTAATCAATTGACATGAGTTTTACTGCTTTCAATAATTTTAGCTTTCGGAAACTCTGAATATTGATTTGCAACTCGTCAAAAATGCCATCTCGGTCTTTTGCCGGCTTGGCTTCGCGAAGAAACGTATCACTGGACTAGAAAATCTTGCGTTGCATGTAACATGGGCAAGTCATATGACTATTCCAGAGTGAGTATTATAATTTTCAAGATAACTTACGCTTTCATTCATCAGAAAAAATCACTCATAATTTTACTGAAACCTTTGTTTTAATTGTCTAATTCTCCTTAACGGTAACATTTTCGTTGGTTATTACATAATGATTTATCAATTGTTGATAGTATTTTACCTAATAGATTTTTGCTTTCGTTTGTGATCGTCAAGTTCTCTCCATCATTTATTAGTATAATGTAATTTGACCGCAGTGACATTCATAACTTTATTTTTATAATTACAATTATAACCGCTCATTTCCATTTTGCCAACATTTTTTTGGCAAAATAAAAAACTAATATATTAACATATAATGAATTGGCAAGTATAATTTCCGAAAATTAACACAAAAAAGCGAATAAAAATTGACAAAAACTAAGTTAGTTTTTTATACAGTGTTCATTATTTTATTTCTCTTTCTGTGAAAGTTTTTTCATTTGTTGAGAACAAATTAGAAATAGATTAGTCAATCACATTTTTTTCAATAGCTTCTGCAAGTTCATGGGTCTTTAATTTTCTCATTATTCTCTTCTAGGTTCTTCTACTATATATTTTTTTCCTTTTGGTGTGGTTTTTAGGATATATTTTCATCTTTGACTTTTAATAGGATGGACGAAGATTCTACTGCAGCAATCACAGCTGATCTTACAGACTTTTCCACGGCATTGGTTTCTCCAGGCGGTGCTGATGAAGATGACGAGAATGAGTCCGGTGCCGATGGATTACTGACGAACCACGATGTGTTAACAACGTCATTTACAGTAGTGATATATTTTCTAATCATTCAAATTATAAATTAGATTTAAAAATTCATTCTTCTACTTATTTTAGTTCTGATAAGTTGTTTCAGTCGTTGTCGTTACCAACTCCTATTCTCAGTGGTGGAAGCGAAGCTGCAAAACGAATTGCGTTTCTCTTCGATTCATCGTTGACTGCTTTTCTCATGATGGGAAATTTATCAGTCGTAAGTTTCTTTCTTTTGATTGAAGAGATTAAAAAGATGATAAACGGCAAATTTTAATGGAAATCAGTGTAATGCGCAATATAAGCTTTCAAATGCTTCCAAAAATTCAAACATTTCGATGATGTTCAAAGTTTTGTTAATAATTTCTCGTTCCTTGGAGTTTTCGTTTTGAATATCTTTTCGTTATAGAGCCTAAAAAATCATGCGGTAACATTATTTGAAGTGGGAAAATTGAGTGATGAGTCATTGGATAGTTTCGTGGAAGAGTTGCAAAATGTAAGTTGGTGTCCTTATTACGTTAAATTTGTCTAGCATTTAAAGATAAAATCGCAGCTTTCTCATAATCGTAACAAAAGATATGATTATTGAACAACTATAATGTGATATTTTTGGTAGTGACATTGTTGATTCAGGTGAAGCTGTTTATGGAAGGTGAAGCACAAAGATATTCAGAACATGCTCAAACATTGTTATTAACGATTCTTGCACTGCGAAATAATTCTGAATTGGATTTAATTAGGGGTGAAAGTTTGTTATCATTAGATCACCCTGCACGTTTGCGCCTTATCAACAAAACATACAGGTTATCTGAAAGTTTTAAATTGATTTGATTTGGTTGAGGTGGTTTGCCGATTGATTAGCTGAATCGTTGATCTGCTGACGACGTTGTGTAAAAATTTATTTGATCGTTGAAATTAAATGATTCAGATAAAGATAAGAGAGTTTAAGTCAACAACAACAACCGTTGGGAGAATTTGGGATATTTAAATTCCTAAACAGGATGTGATTAATGAGTATCATGATACAAGCAGATTAGTTACAGAGAAAGTTATTAAGAAAGAACGGTTTTTACAAGAGAAATGCTAAGGATAAATCAGCGGATGTTAAGAACAGTCATGAGAAAGAAATATGTAAATGAACATCCGGATAAGATAGTTTTTATAGTGAGAATTTGCTAGTTACAAACAAAAAACGCTATAAAGCTCATCTACATTTCTCACAGTGGTAAATCTTTAAATCTTTGTTGATTGTCGGTCATCTGATTATACAACTCTTTAAAAGAAATACAGTTACTTAAATTAGGAATTAATTTCGGGTTTCCTAACACAGGTTAGAGCTATAATGCAAAACAACTGTTTGAGGAATACTTTTTGTAGTTTATTTAATCACCAATTTTGAAAAACAGATTCATAGTTGCTTAAAACAGTTTTTCTCATTTTTTTAAACTTATATTTAAAACTGAAGTTAAGGTGTTTGGTTTCAATGGCTCCATTAAATGGGGAAGCATGTCCATTATCAACACCATCTATTCCTCATTTTGGAACTGTTATTCCAGAAGTATGTTGATTTTGATTTTTACCAAAATTCAGAACTGAATCATAATTCAGCGAGCATTTATCAATAACTCACCAAGAAATTTAGAAAGCTTTTCATGAAGGAAAATCATTGCAGGTGGTTTCTTCATGGTTTCGATTATTTTTATATTGTACCGTGGGTGATGGACCAGTTTCGCTGTATATCCCCAAAGGCTCACGTGTCCCAGTCATTCCTTGTGCTTTACGACGATGCAAGCGTTTACTGATCACTACTGCTTCGCACGAACCTATTATCGTTCCAGCTGATAATTGTTTAATTCAGTTGAATGACATACTTCAAATGCATGCAGTATTTGTGCAAGTATACTTTTGTAGTAGTATTATTTTCAGTTAAAGGGATTAAAAGATATCGAAAATGCTGAAAATTTTTATATTGTGTGGTATGTCTGTATTTTTTAGGTTTTTTCAGTTTTTTATAATGTAACCTATCCAGCGTTTTCTTGAGATTAGAAAACTGGTGATCTTAAAATATCAGAATTGCACATTGTTTATTTCAATATTCAAAGTGAGCTATTAGATTTTGCCTTCTCTTTTTTTAATGACTTGACATAAATAAACACTTCAAATCCTCATAATCCAAAATTGTTTGTTCAGGAATACAGTGCTGTGACCGATGACTCAGAGATTGCAAGTGTCCCATTCCCATTTACTGAGTCCAGCTTAACAGATGGTAATTTCTGTATCTTTAATTGCCAAGTAGAATATTGGAAAAACTTTAAAAATAAAAATAGCAACTTGCTCAAGATATCTTGATATTATCATGTTGTTTTTTATTGTTTATTTATTTAACTTAAAGGTTCTATCTTCACATTAGTTATTTTTTTTAAATTTTTTATAGGTGACTTTTCATCGCACCCTTCGGTGTTGAAACTTCAGCGGAAGTTGGGACTAAATTCACTGTGTGGTTATTTGATATTATTGTGCAAAAAGAAGTCTGCTGAATGGGAACAACAGTCAGATAAAAATAGGAAAGGTAGTAGCACGACAATCAGCAAAGATCCAAGGTCTTAATTTTCTCCTTGATTTTCACGGAAATCTATTGTTACTTGTGTTCTGCTGTTTGTTCCTGATTTCTACAATATTTATTTTTTTGCATTATCAATGACTTAGCACTTTAACAAATTAGCTATAACTTAAAAGTTAGGCTGTAAAAATTGAAATGCGTTATTCTGTCATCATTATAATTGGTGATGCTTCACAGTAGGTGTAGCTATAATACAAATATCCATATGGCGTTAGAAAGGCTGGCTGCAAACATGTTAGTTTCAAAAATTCATAAACCTTAAATTTATAGGAAAATTACGAGCCTGCGAGTTCATTTGAGAAACGACGAAACATATGCGGATTACACATTGCTTGACTGTGTTTTTGGCGTACCATTATTCGATGAGCATTTGAACAGGGTCATTTGTCAAAGAATTAAAGATTTCGAACTTCTTGACCCAAAAAAGTTTTCTTTTATTTCTTATATTTCTGTTTCTTATTTCTTATATTCCTTAAGCTGAATCTTATTCTTTTAAAAGAAGAAACAAATATAGTTTTATGGTTCCTTCCTACACATTTTTCAATTAAAAGATGTCCTTTTCATATATTAGTTCAAACACGGCAGAATTTGCGAACCATGGTCTAATACAGTCGTTGCGAGAACTGATTAGTAAATATCAGACTTGGGAAGAAGAAGTAAGTTAAAGTACATTATTATATTTTTTATTGTTTTCACGAAGAATGCCAAATTTCAAGTTTTTTTTCTTTAAGATCAAATTATGTTTCAGCCAACATCTACTTGGGAAACTTCGCGTTGGTCTCCTCCAACTCAAACACTTCTTTTCCAAAATGGAGAGATAAGCATAGTAGATGATTTGAGAGTTTGGTGAATAGAAAGATGCAGTTCAGCTGAATTATCGTAGTTAAAATTATGCAACGTGAAAGTCAGTTTTCGTAGAGTTTTAATCAGTGTTCATTTTATTTCAGTTTTGATATTCAAAGTTTTCTGATATTCATTTGGTTTTGTAGGATTATATGACTTCGAATTTATAAGTACTAGTATTTATTGGAACATTTGTAAAGTTGAATTTTGAGGTAACAATATTTCTAATGAAATCTTTTGTAAACCTTTTTTATTCTTTTTTCGGGTACCCAAGATTGCTTTTCATAGTTTTTTAAAAAAATATCTAAACTAATTCAAAAAATTTCCTACTCCTCTGAAAATTTTTTCTTATGCTAAAAGTATATACTGTTAGTAATATATCATTTGTATCATACACACCATCATTTCGAAGAATGATCCATCCATCCATCTTATTTTTTTGCTTTCCGTTATCTAGGTTTTTCATTAGAATTTTGTTTCTCTCATGTGCCTGTAAATCTGCTTTTAGTTACTATAGTTGCAGACAGTAGTTGACTGGTGTTTTCACTATAAAATTGTAATCGTTTTTTCCGTGTGGACAATTTTTCTATACTCTTCATTTCTGGTACTAAAGATTAGTGCTGGGCTTCTTTTTTTCCTTTTCGATTTATTATTGAGACAAAACCTTTTTGTTGTTTTGCTCTCTCGATGCTTTTGTCAAAAGAGAAAAAGACATTCTTCCCGGAAGATTGTCAGATAAGATTTATTTTTTCAATTGCTTTTTTTCATTCTGTTGCTTGAATCATTTTGAAAGCCATTTGTTGCTAATACTTTGAAGCTTGTCATCCTATATTATCAATAGATTGTAGTCAGTTTTATTTCAGTGCTCAGTTTCTGATTTAATCGATATTATTATTGCTAACTTTATTATATTCTGTTGCAGCTATATTGAGCAGCTTCGTCCTATTTTTTGATTTCTTTAGACTGTTATTCAGATGTCAGTTTTACATCATCGATGGAAGTAATAGTTTTTTCATTATTTATAATTATTACTTTATCGAATTCTCTTGCAGCTACATTGAGCAACTCATATTCTAACTTTTATAAATTGTGTTCAGTCATCATTCTTAGCTGATTGTAATAATACCTTGTCGTTGACCTTAGGACCTGCAGTTTTAGAAAATCTCTGGATGATCTAAAGAAAAGTAGGAAAATGCCGTATTATTTGCATGTAGTTCAGATCAGGGATCTGCTAATGGTTGAGTAGTATTAAGTACATCCATAAACATTTTAATTCATGCCCTGATTTTTTAAAATTACATTTGTTCTTTGATTTGCCACCAACATTTTTTCCATCATATTCCTTCATAATTTTGCTTTCTGCCAAATCAGTTTTATTTATAGCTTCTGTTTTGCAATTTTATGAATTTTTTTTTCATATTCTTCTAGTCAAGCATTATTTACCGCTTTCCTGGCAAAATCCGGACTTATCGTACTATTACATTGAACTTCATTATTGAAGCAGAGAACTAATTTTTTTATGAAATTAGAGAAAAATTCACCTTTTTTGGATTCTAATGTAACATCCAACAAAACTAAATTTTATCCAAAATCGATCAAACATTTTGTGCTGTTACTTACTTGTCGAGACGTGCTTTTTAAAATTTTTTTAATTTCATTTCTCTCTCTACTATTATTACTATTAATAATTGGGATGTACTGCTGTTTCAATGAATTATAGTATTATATAAAATTCAAATGAACAATGTAGTTCAAAATAATATTATGACTTCGAAAAACTCATCTTAGCAAGAGAAAAGAAATCAAAGAAATATGAACCTGCACAATTATTGCAATCATCATTATTATTATTACCGATATTATTTTTGTGAATTGTGGCGGAAGTTCATTTTGCAACTGTATAATTGGATGTGAAATTTAAGTAAAATATGTTTCCTGTTACTCTTCTTCCAAGTTTTAATTTATAGATTTAATACTTGTTGTGATGTTTCAAAATTATCTAACATCTTTGTTAATATTCTGTCTTAGTCGCTTATATGTTATTCTTCACTTGGGTTTATATAAGGTTGTGTGTTGCATGTTTTTTTTTAACATGCCTTTCATTTTCATTGTAATTTGTTGTATAGTATTCTGATTTATCTCTTTATTACTCTGAAATATATGTAAATTTTTTAAATGAAAAATTACAGATTTTAGTACTTCACACACTCTACACTTTATTATCCTAAATTTTTCGGCACTTTTTTTCAACTATTTGATCAAATGGATTAGCATGTAGTACGAAGTAATATTTGATTGTTTTGAATCTTAGCATTAAGTCGTTTCTTACAAATTCGATAGAATGAAAGAACTGAAATAATGCATATCGCTTTCGTTGCTAAATATTAGGCATGGTGATGTTTTCCAGTCGTATGACGGAAATAAGTTAGTCTGGAGAAAACTGACGAGATAAATTCTTTCAATGGTTATCTTTTTTTCCTCGAAATAATCACCAAAAGTGCTTCCAAAAATCAGTGGAAGAAGAATTACTATTGGATATGCGAAGATAACATGTTACTTGTTTTCACTTTCCGATATAACCTTTTTACTCTCATTTAGCTAACGTAAAAGATTGCAACATCTTTACAGGAAAATAAATATCTACTGTTCTGTTTCCTATTTGCTTACCACTTTTACACTACTTTCATTACTAATCACTGTAGAGATTAATCAATAACTTGTGGGCAAAGCTTAGTCATTTCTAAGTTACTACAGACTCAGTCACAGACATAGTCACTTAGTCATGGTCATATCGAGTCACATCCACTCGACTTAGTCATATACTTAGTCATATTCTGTGTCTTAGCGTGTGTGATCTTTAACATTTTGCGATTTTTTAAATTAATTTCTGAAACTGCATCGCGGAATATCTGGAGATTGGAGCGATCGATAATAGCATATGGGATTATGAAAATATATTCATTTTATAATCGAGAAATATCTAATTTGTAATTAATTTCTTAAAGTGACAAATTAATTTTTAACATCAGGAATTAAATAGCAGCCTATTGGTATATTTAATAGATTGACATATTTCATATACGACAATATAATTGAGAAAAGAAGAATTGCAATATGTTTTTTTCATTTCGTGCTTCTCTTTGGCGTCTTCTATCTGATCCAACTCAATCTTTTATCTCTTTTGCGCCCAATGAAATGTGTGCCCCAAAAAAAGATGCATAATGGCAGATGCCTATATGTAATGGATTTCTCAGCAGATGTTTCGAGGCTTATTTAAAAATGATAACTTATAAAATTTGCTTTCATTTTATTGCATCAGATTTGGTACATATTATTTGTTATTTCATCTTTCCCTCTCTCTCTCGCTCTTTTAAATTGATTAAATGCATTTAGTGCCAAAAAAGATTACTTGAACTTTTTTCAAATTATCTACAATTAGTGCAGATAAAATAAAATTTTTTCGGGAGTATTAAAAGTATACAAATTGTTATTACACTTTTATGTCATCATGAAATTAGAACATGAGTGATTGAGTACTCTTGAAAAATTTTACATTTTATTCAGAAGATATTTTAAAAAAATCTTCAGAATAAAATACATATACAATTGAAGGGAAGTAACATCTTTCATTTTTATAATGCAAAAAGTTGATACTACAAGAATTGCTCAGTAATTTAAATTTAAAAGTCAAGGATGAAGATGATGAAAGTGTTGATTGATATTTCTTATCCCTAAAATTCGTTGAAAACACTGTAAGAAGTAAATTTCAAAGTAATATCTCTTTATTATAAATGAGTCAGGATATGAATACTGATATTTTGAATTGATTCCAAAGTTCTCGAGATAATAACTTAAGATTTAGGCTGCTTGATACAGATGGAAATAATCATTATATTATAGTCATTTCAAAACCAGGAGAGTGACTTAATATAAAACATAATAGATCTGACATAAATACAAATCCGTTTGACAGCCATCTTTCCAGAATCTAAATTATTTTCCCTATCAAATAACGTCTTCCATTTCCGCCCAATTAATATTACAATAGTGTTCCATCTTATGCTTTAGCGTACACTTTGTGCTATGTTACATCTTGTACTTTTTATAAAACCTGATAAAAGTTAAATGTAAGTTTATGACATGTCTTAATGAATTTATCAGAAAGTTTTAAATTTAAATATTTTAATGTATAATTCGGATTGAGTATTCTTTTAAGGAGGAGTAAAATGACTTTTATCAATGAGAATATTCAATTCTCGCCATTTTATATGTTATGTTTTTATCAGAAAATGATAGAGTAAGGTTCAAATTCTTCTCTCTTATGTTGATAATTTCATTCAAAGTTTTCATTATGTCTAATGGATAGTCGGAGTTGTATAGAGCCAAGTCTCATATGAAGTTGTAATCAAAGATTCGGTACTCCCTCGAAAGTATCGAATCTCAAAGAATTTTATAGACAAAGATTATATACAAAATTTTCACTAAACTGTGGTCAGCAATGATATTTCTTCAAACACACAAT
Source organism: Acanthocheilonema viteae (assembly GCA_900537255.1). Classification (NCBI taxonomy): domain Eukaryota; kingdom Metazoa; phylum Nematoda; class Chromadorea; order Rhabditida; family Onchocercidae; genus Acanthocheilonema; species Acanthocheilonema viteae. The sequence continues at coordinate 6,347 of UPTC01000306.1, read as the reverse complement.
GCTTTTTTAATTGTTTGTCAGTTGCAACATTGATATTTTCGAATTCTTTTAACTTTTTTTCATTACTATTCGTTGTTTGCTTCTTGTTCATCTCATTTTCTCAATTCAGACAATCATATTAAATTAATAAATTTACATTTCACTTTGGATGTATATCTCGAATAACAAATTGCACAAGTTACTAATTACCTCAATGCTTTCCATTATCCCCGTTTAATTTTCTTCAATCTTTGTTAAGTATTAATTTGAAAATATTAGTTACAATGAAAGTTTTTGAATTTATTAGAAATAGAAGGAGTAAGCGGCGTTCTCTCATTGTAAAAAAGCACTCATTTCAATTAATTACGGTATTGATTTTGGAAGGAAACAATAGTGGCAATGATGAGAAGCGATGGGTGAAAGATTTGGAAGATAACGAAATTTGGTGCTGAACTGTTTGGGATAGAAAGAGGAAGAGGATGTTGAGGAATCCTATGAGAGACTTATTAGATGGGATTATCAAAAAGGCTGCTTTTAGTAAAGAGTTAGCTGAAGGCTCAGTAATAGCAGCAATCACCCTTAGGGGATTACCAGTGTAAAGCATCTTCTTCTTCGTCCTCTTTTTTAAAACAAACTTCTTAACCACACGATTTTCTTCATTCTTCTATTGTCATTCGAAGATTAAGTTCACTTTGTTGATTGACTTAGCTATTATCATTCTTACAAGTTTACATTTTGAAAGGAAAGTTTTGCTTTGTAAGACATAAGGAGATAATTTGCATCTTGCAATTAAGAATAAAACTGAATCAGTGGCTAAATTTGAAATAAGCATGGCTTAGATCTTTATGACTGTATGACTACCTTAGGGTCTGTTAATCTTATCAGAGCGTTTGATGACACCCAAATAAATTGACTATAAAATAAAGTTACAAATGATATGTTTGCAATTAAACTAGCTGCTGTCATTATTTCTTCATGTGATAACCCTTGACATATTATCTTATGATATACATCCAGTATCCTGTATTAGCATATGACCTATGATTCTACTGCTACATTTATTTGAGGTACGCTGTCTAGGTTACATAATGTGTTCGGTACAATCTCGTTTCAATAATGTTTATTTTTCACCGTTATTGTTTTTTCTTATTTGTTGTTTAGCGGAAATAGGTTGATTGATTTTATCAATTCACATTTTCAACAAATACAAGTTTAAAATTTGAAGAAATAAAAAAAGAGCTGATTTTAAACATTTAAACAAAAACTGTTTTAATTTTCTACTTAAAACAGAAAATTGGAAAAGTTTGTTGTGAGCTACTTGTTTGAACAATTATGTCACATATCTTCACATCTCTTTATACCATAAAACAAAATAAAAGCCTGTTTGTTTACAGCACAGAAAAGTTTATAAAAGGAAACAAAGCATAAAGAAATGCCGAGTACTTTTCTAATTCAGTTTTATCAGATTTTTTCCAAATTTTCGAATTTTTATCACCTCCCCAAAAATTGCTTTGACTGTAAACAACTGAAGCAGTAAATGAAAAGAATTTTATAACGGTAGTTAATGGTAATGTGAAGTGAGCAAATAAGTTCCTTTCATTCTAACAAACCAAATTATTTGAAGGAATTTCATTGAATCCATCTTTCAATCTTTTTTTTTGTTTCATATTTCATTTTTTTGTTATTTCTATTTTCATTTTCTGCTGTTCAAATCTCACAATTAATATTGTTATTAGCTTAGCCAAATTCGTAGCTTGTTTGTATATCATATATCCATGATATCGTCCTTGATGTTTCTTCTATTTTTTCCATCGAAAATACCGAACAATATAATTTGTTCATTATTTGTTTCCGAACTGCTTTTTTCCTCATTCTTTATCGTCATTCGGTTTCATCATGAAAAGATATTTCTTAAACGAACTTCATTTTAAGATTACCCATAGGAATTTTAAACTTGAGTTCAAACGTTTTCTTAAATGCTTTATGTACATAACTTAGTTTTAAGTATATTTTAGAAAAAATGACGTTATAGATGAATGTTAGTATTTTCGAAAATTTCATTTGAAACATACAAAAAAATTTTTGCAACTTAATTACTTCTGTTACTTTGGCGGTTGTAAAAGGAAGGGACAAAGAAAAGTGCGAAACTTGTTGGAAATGAAAGAGGAACGAAATCGATTGTTGTTGATAAAAATGCTCTGTGAGGAAAAGATTACTTCTTATTGTTTTTCTACGGTCCTTAATTTCCGATCTTATATTTATTTCGTTCCAAAAAATGAGCATAGTATGGTAACAAATTTAATGAAGTCTTTTGAGATAGCCCTCAGTTTGATGGCCTTTACTTTTTTTACTTCCAATTACTTTATCTTTGAAATTCAATAGTACAGAAATAATTCGTTAATTTTTTAAATTTAGAAAATAGTATGATGAAGGAATTAATATTATTAGTTATTCAAATGAAATGTCAAAAGATCAAAGATTAATGTCATCACAAACATTGAACATCAATCAATTCAATCATGAACAATTTCAATTTCTTTTCATACAACGTTGCAATAAATTGATATGTTGCTAACATTTAAATGATGTTTACTTTTATTTTTGATTTTCAAATTTTTGTCAGCTCCCTTTTTATTTTTTAACCTTAACATCTTCGTTATAACATTTTATTCAGTAAGAAAGAAATGTTAAATAAAGGTTCGTTTTTCCCATCCTAAGTAAAAACTTCATTTAAAAATTATTCAATGAATTTCATTTGAACTTCCATTAAAATATTTCACAAAATGTTTATGAAACAGAATAATACAATACAATATTGTTTGTTCCTTTAGCTGGAAAAAGAAAAAATTGAGGTAAGAAGGAGCTTATTATTATTTATTGTATGGTTGGAAATGCCTCAATGGAAAGTAAATGGAAAATAAAAGAAGAAAAATGATTCTGTAGAAAAGAACAACGCGTGGGAGGGCTTTATTTGAATTTTAGATGGAAATGAGGAGTGTAATATGAGGGATACATCGTTTATTCGATGAGGGTTACGCGTGGAAATTAAATGTGTTTAACATATTTATGCTTGCTCAGATATATGTTTTATTTGATGACTTGAAATTGATGAAGATTTAAAATTTTAATGTAAAGAAAAAAGCTTAGAGAATAAGCTTAGGATAATTTATCTTTTAGTTAAGATTTATTGAGCAAAAATTGAAAAAATTGCGCGGTGTCAATTTTTGCTTTTGTTGGAAGAAAATGCAAGAGATTTGAAATGACAAGCCTTTTATTCTTCGTCTTTTACTTGGCGAAATTTGGTTAATTTTTTTTTTATAATTTATTTTGTTGACAACGAACCATTCAAGAAGATATAATATTATTCTTTGAGAAGTAGTTTTGAAAAAAAAATATGAAAAAAATTTGCGGACATTTTTTTAAGAAATTTTAGATTTTGGGGAAGAAAGGTTTCCATATATATTTCAATTTTACTGTATGTAAAAAGAAAGGATGATTTTAGCACTCCCTTAGGGATTATCGTCTTTTTAAACGGTTTGAAAAGTGAAAAATAATAGTCACTGAAGCAGTTTCGACTTCTCTTCTTCAGTTTCTTAAAAATAAAACGATTACAATTTTTCCTTTACTTTTTTCGGATTTTTCAAATAGGTGAATTTCTATTTTGTTCTTTTTTGTCTTCGTGGTTTTACTTATTTACAAAAAAAAGAAATCTTCGATCCTTCTGAGACTTCAAAGCCTTCAACATTCGATTGATTGTAACGCATAAGTTTGTGCGTTGTAAAACCGCCTGATAACGCTTTCAGAACTTCCACTGATCGCATTAATTTGTAAATTCGTCTCTTTTTTCTTGCTAAATGGTTCACTGGATGTGATGCTGAGAGCACTTATGGAAATTCGATAAAAATATTCGATTTATTTCAGTTGCAAGGGATACGAGGATGATTCAAGAAAATAATTCTATTCATTTAGAATATGAATGATGGAAATTGAAGTACAAATTTTATGCTACCTGACTTTTGTATTTTTGAGATGTGAACTATGTTAAGCAAAAACAAGACAATTGAATTATTATTAAGCTTGAACACATATAAAAAATTAAAATTTCAAATTGGGAGGTTATTGAATATCATTGGATTGCTGGATAATTTATCAGAAATGAAGATGATGATAACAGAATAAACAATGGAAGGTTGAATAACAATATTATGAATGTTAACAGAAAATATGCAAAAAATAATTTCAATACATTTAAATCAATTAAAAATTCATTGTTGAAAGAAATAGAATTCACGGATTGGTTGCTTTTCACATCTGTTTTCACTTAAATAATAAGTTAATCTTTTTTGATGTTATTTCAATTTTTGCAATAAGTCTTACGGTATTATTTTTGTTAGTTCGTAAACTTTTTGTAAATGAACTTTCTTCATTTTTTATCCATTTCTTCTGGTCTGCTAACTAGCTTTAAACAACTTTTCAAATGAGCGAAGTAGATGAGATAAATTGAAATTTTTAGAGATGAGCTTCCATTATTTAGCCATTTGGTCCATTAGTTGTTATATTTCAACCGGAATTGCTTCCATATTTATTTCAAGATATTTTGCAATTTAATGTTAATTCTTTTTTCTTCTTTTACAAGCCATAGCAGGCTAATTCAGAATAAAATTTTATTAGATTTTTCTTTTCTAGTAAGTTAATTCAAATTAATGCACCCTTTATTATCGACATCTATGATGTCATCATGTGGTTCATATTAAATCTTTCTGTTTAAAATCATTTCTTGATCAATACATTATTTCTAGATGAAAATGTTTAAATACATTTTAAGCATATCTATTGAGCTTATCAAAAGTTCAATTAGACCGATATGCAAATATCTTTTATGGAAACAAACAATAATTTGCATACAATTATCTTTCCGAATTCTCCATTTCGTATAATAATTTAGACTCGCTGTAGTTAGTTTCATAATTAAAGTTAATGAATCAATAGCTTTAGTATACATCATCGTAATCATTTTATTTTTTGTTTACCTCACTCTTTTTGTGATAAATAAAAATTGTTAAAATTTAATTGTAAGATGGCTCTTTTAAATGTTAGTGTAAAAGTTTTTTGTAAAATCCAACTTGATTGAATGGTACATTGCATCTTCTCTGACTTTTTTAATATTTTTTAATTATTAATTTTCAATATTTGTTAGCGTAGTTATGTTTTGTGTGTAGAAAAAGTTGGTCCTTTCAAAATGCTTAAATCAAATTTCATGAGGTCAAGTTAATTCAAAGATAGAAAAACCGACACCAAATATCTACGATTCATTTCACATTTATTATAAGGTGCGAGTGAGTTCAAAATGTATTGCAGAATGACAGCACTGGGTGAACGGCCAGTTGCTGGTCCAATGTTAGTTTGGCTGGATGCTTTGGAGAAAGATTTTGATAAGGCATTTGTTGACTTAGATTTATTGCTAGGCGAAATTGATTCCGATCAGGTAATTGATTTTTCTTTTTTGATTTTGGTTTTTTTTTACTATTAATTTTGTAAAGAAATTGATTTGATTAAAAATTTTGAAATGATATATTTACAGCTCTCATAAAAATTCGAGTTTCCACTAAATAAATTTAATTTATATCACAAATATTTGATTAATGTAAGCTATAATATTGGCATCAATACGATGAATATTTTGAGCAAGCATTTTCATCTCTCCTTGTGTAAAATCATTTCATTTCATAAATTTGAGATTAAATCCATAAAATTGAAACAATATTGTTTGAAAAATTTCAATTTCCTTTTCGAAATAATTTGCTTGTGTAATTTTGCTGATGCTTAGAGTTTGAAAAAAAAAGATTTTGCCTCTCCAGGCAGATATAATATTCGAAAGCCGTCAAAAGATGACTGCACTTAGTAGTGCATTCGCTCAGCTCGTCCATAAAGCGCAAACGATTTTCCAGTGCAATTTGCGCCAAGAGGTCTCTTATGATTTATTATTAAGACAAAAATTTTTTTTGTTTGATAAAATCAAAGTGTATTCTACTTGTTAATTTTATTTCTCAATTAAAATATAATATGTTTTCCGTGAAGCAATCAAAATGCTGCAGGCAGAATTGGTACAACTTAGGGACGATCTATGTTTATCACGATCCGCTCATTATGAACTTGAACGTGAATCTCAGCAACTCATGCTTCAGGTTTTATTTTCAGTGAAAAAAAATAAAATCTCAAATAACATGATTTTTTACAAGTTTATTACAGAGCTCGAACCTGTTTCTCTTATTGATAAAATCTATTTTAAACTTGTAAAAATCTTCAGGTGCATAGCTTACATTGTCAAGTACATTCTAAAACTGCTCCACATGAATCAGATATGATCA
>UPTC01000305.1:0-45971 GCA_900537255.1 Acanthocheilonema viteae | reverse complement strand
ATTCATTTTGTTATCAATCCTTTCTAAATATTGTTTCTAACATTTTCGATTGACGTATAAACTTTTGTTCGTTAATTATTTAGTTTTAATTCTTAATTAATACCTGAAATTCATAATTTATAAAACAAGCAATTTTCCAACAAATATTTCGTGAATAAAACGGATTTTAAAAATTTTACAGATCAAAAATTATTTAATCATAATTAATAAACATAAGCAGATTTAAAATACAGTCATTTTATTTTCATTCGTCAATAAAAAAGTGTAAAATATATTTATAAAAGTTTAAATAAGCAGGAAAAAAAAATGAAGTAGACCGAAAGAAATAAAAGAAGCAGCGAAGAAATTAAAAAATAATGCGAGCTAATAATTACATAACTTAATAATTGATAATTATATACTAATTGAATAATAGTGCAATTCATTGATAGATTGCTAAAAGATGTTCGAATAATGGATGAATTATACCAAGTAAATAAAAATTTTTGATTAGTTAAAAATCATGAAAAAAAAAATGTTAATAATTTGCAAAGAAAACAAAATTGAATATTTAAAAATGTGAAGAGCAAATGAAATTTCAGTCTGAAAAGACTAATCAAAAATTAAACGACTTAAAATCATATTAAAAACAATATATTTCATCATTTTAAAGAAGAAAAATAAAAAAAAAGATGATAGAATAATTTTAAAAAACATTTACAAATATTCGGCGTTATTTTTTCCTACAAAATCACATAATTTTTTATAATTATAAAATGTTACAAAAAAGGAAAAAATAATAGGAAAATTATTAGGAAAAATGTTATGTAAAAGGAAAAAATAATAGAAAAAAATAATCAAAGGAAAAATTAATAGAAAAATTATTTTATGCATAATATTGCATTTTAATTATCAGCCAAAGGTCAGTGATAAATCATAAAAGTGAATGATGCATGCATATGGCAGAAAATTTTTGGGCTGATGTGAAATGGCAAACATAGCATGAAATTCGTTAGATGCAATAATTATGACTAATTTATATAAAGCAATATTTTATTATAGTAATTAACAATTTATTATGATTCTTAAATTAACAATTATAATATTTTTCAATATAAATTGAAGTGGCATTTGACACGAATTGGAGATAATTGCTCCTTTACTATTAATTTTATCTCTAAAATACATTTCGATTCAATGTTTAATTCAATTATGAAAAAGGAATAGAAATGAAATAATTTGTAAATCACAAATGTTTTTTTCATCTCTTCCGTAAACAACTTTATATTATATTTAAAATTATCAGTACTGCACTTCAATTGTATCCATCAAATATCATTTTAATATATCAAGAAAATTTTTGTACTATTTGAATTTACAAATATCATGTTTATTATAGATACAATGAGGGAAAAAATACCGGGAAGTATCGAAGAAATATAATGATAAATAAATGCTAGTATGTAAAAAGTTTCGAAAAATTTTACAATTCAGTCTATAATTTTGAGAGCTTACTTTGGGAAAAAAAATTTTTAAAGGAAATAGATTCCAAAAATTTACAAAATTTTTTGCATCAAAAAATATTTAATAAATAAGGAAAAAGGAGGAAAATGACGAAATTTTAAAATAGCAGTTTTGGGAATTAAACAATTTTGTATTGTTTGGGCTTTGTGAAAAATGAATAGATTTTATAATTCAACAATTTCGAGAATGAACAATTTTGTATTTTGTTTGGGCTTTGTGGAAAATGAATAGATTTTAAACTTTAGCAATTTCGAGAATGAAACAGTTTTGTATTTGTTGAGATTTGCTGACGAAATAACGAAAGAAAAAGAATATTAGAAAAATAAATTAATCCAAAATAATTAATTTAAGTTTTTCATTTCATATTTTATAATAATTTTCACTATAATAAGTTGTTTTGCTTTCGTTTTCACCGTCTTACAGCCACATAACGTAAAAAACTGATGAACTTTTAATATCATATCTTTTCCATGACTTAAAAGGCAAAAAAAACTATTACCTAATAAATTTCTAAGTAATCCATTCATTCATTTAGTCATTACTATTTAAATAAAATAAGTTAACTTTCAAATAGAAAAAGTGGAAAAATAGTAAATTAAGATTCAACAAACTTTTTTGAAATAAATAAAAAAGGAAAAAATTATTATTAAGTAAGACTAATTGTTGTTGAGCAATAATTTAACAAATTTTATAACAAAACAATATTTAATTGATTAACGAATAAATATCTTTAGATATTAAATGGTAATATTGTTTGTTTGTTAATGCCTTTAAACACAAGTAAATGAATTTATCAAACCGGTTTCAAGTGCTCCATTATATCATCCATTCAAAATAAATGTTTCCACCTTATCATTTTGTTCATTAAGAATTTTGTTTTAATTTACTAACACAAATTTAGCTTTACTTATTGAATAATATTTTTGAACAAAAACAAAGAGAAAAAAATCAAATTAACAAGCTGAAAAATTCAGAAGGAAAAAAAAAGTAAAAAATAAAATAAATAATCGAAAATGCAGTTAATTAAATTAACAAAAAGAAGCATAAAAAGAAATAAAAACAGAAAGAATTAAAAATTGAAAGTGATTTAAATTTTTATTTTTGACAGTATGCACAAACTGATAGCAAACAATATTTTACATTTAAAAAGTCGCATTTCATTCGCGAAAGAGAAAAATCTCAAGTAATTCTATTCATCCATATCAAAAAATTTTATCACTATAAAAAAAAATTTTATTTAATTCTTGAATTTCAACATTACCAGATGAAAAATTTTATTATTTGTTGCATAGAATAAAAACAATATTACAGTTGAAGTTGTGAAAAATTTTTGCCGAAATTATTGCAAAGAAAAGTTAATAAATGTGTTAAAAAAGTTCTAATAAATCTACCAATTAATTTAGCAAAAAAACTAATTTGTAACAAATTAGTTAATTTTTTATTAAAGATGTTAAAAAATAAAATCAAAATGCAGAATAATAAATAAATGAATAAATGAATAAATGAAATTTAAAGGGAACACAAAATTGCTGTGAGTGAGGAATGAATTTTTTACAACTTCAATTGTAGCATTGATTTTAATAAATATGTTAAATGGAATTTTTTATCTGGAAATGTTAAAATTTCAAGAATTAAATGAAATTTTTTACAAAGAAAAAAATCGAATAAAATAAAGAATGAATTGAATGATTTGAAAGCGGAAAGGCTGCAATTGCAATGAAATCCATTTTAATGGTAAGAATATATTTTTCGTTAATTAAATTTTAATCTGTAAAATAATCATTCCGTTATTTTGTTTTTCTCTTCAGATATTACTTATTTTAGCAATTGATGCATGTAAAAACTAATTTTATCTCAGGAATTATTTCGCTAATTATTTTACTATTTTATTGAATGAATTTCATCTTCAAATAATTTAAACTCTCATATTAGCATTATTTAATTGTTGCAGCATTAATTGATGACGGACTGAGAATAATAATTCTGCGATTAGGTCAAAAGTTAAATTTATTCATTTAATATTTCAATAATTATTTTTGTATTATGCTTAATAGGTCATTTTTTCTTGAATATAAATTGTTTTTGTAACAATTTTCAAATTAATTTCTTTACGTAATATTTTACGTAAAATCATTTCTTTTTAGCATTGCAGTGTATTTAACATATTTTAAATCATCAAATTTATTTAAAAATCTTAATTTCTTTTTAACGTTATATCTCACGTTAATTTCTTCTTAGATTTTTTTCTAAAAGAATCGTTAATTCGCTAATTAATTGATAACTCTTAATAGTGTGATTGGAAATCAAATGATTTAAATAGAAATACATTTGATATTAATTAAAAAAAGCCAATATTTAAACCAAATAGTTTTATTTTTCTTCTTTTCTCTTTCAATTTTTTTCGTTTTTTTTTCTGCCTTCTTTTTAAACAAGTAATTTTGTACAGTATAAATGAATTTATTATAGCCGACGAATAATCATGACATAATTAATAAGAAAATATTCATTTCGTTAAGATTACACCGTTCTATGTATGAACAAGGTCAAAAAAATTTTTTAACAAAATCAAATTAGATATATAGTTTTAGATAAATTAAATTTCCACTAAATATTCCAATAGTTTTATTTTACATCATCAAGTGAGTAAATTATAATTTGCTAATTTATAGTTTTCAGACATTCACAAATTGCATGTAAAAAATTATGTAACTTGAAATTTTAATGTTATAAAAATGAAGAAATTCTAGCGTTTATCACCAATTAATTAATACTGATGGATTTTTAATGCAGCACTATTTTGTAGTGATTACGAAATTGTACGTGTAAGTGTGGATGACGTCATATGCAGCCAACTTTGTTGAAATAATATGAACTATTAAATGAATCGATTTGACCTATTTCCTAATTTAACTTACTGTTAATACAATATGCCGAAAATTTGATTTGTTTGAAATTTCTGGGAATTTATCAATATAACTTCTTATAATGCAACGACATTTTCGATATTTCATGTCAAACAAATAGACTTAATGATTGATTAATTTGACATCCTAAAAAATAAAACACAAATAACAATCTAAATTACAAGTATAATAAGTTGAAAACAATAATGCATACTTTTCATTGAATTATCAATCATATAAGGTAGTGAAAAAAAAAAACATGGAGCAGTATTCTTAGCATTAATTATTAATTGGAAAATATTTTTCAATTTTAGCTTAACTTCTAATCCTTAAGTAATATTTCAAAATAATATTTTTTAGTATTTCAATTCTTAGTATTAATTATCAACTGGAAAATATTTTAGGATTGGAAGTTAAGCTAAAATTAAAAAATTATGCCTTAAAATAATAAGATGTTGAACTAAATTAAAAATATTATAATGCTTTAAAAAAATTTACAATTGTGATAAAAATCGGATAATAATGAGGGTAATTTTAAAATTGATTTCAATGGACATTGAAATTGAAATAAATTTTGGAGAAGGGCAATTTGAATCTAATAAAAATGCTTAATAGAACTTTTTTTTTTTTCGTAGCTGTCAATTCAATTTTTTTTTTGTGGAAAGTTGAAAAATTAGGAGAAAAAAGTTTTGGCACTGTAATTAGTAAACTCAAATTAATGGCTATTTAATAACTGAATAAATTCTTCATTCGAATCAACTTTGATGAATTAAATTGAATAATAAGGTGAATTCAATTGAATTAGTACTGAATTTCAAGCTTTTACCGATATTAAATTTCCGTGATAGATTAGCATTGAGAAGCTTTCAATTATTAAAATATCTAAATACAGATAAATTGATCCATTTTATCCAGAAATAATAAAAGAATCCTTATCGACTAATGCTGATAATTAAATATTTAAATTTGAAAATTTTGTAATTTTAATCACCGAAAAACGAATTAAGCAATGGGAGCGATCTCTTTTTCATAATTGTTTCATATTTCGGTGTTCTGCTTTCCGGACAAATTATGCTCTCTTTTTGCCTTTTTGGGGTCGAGCTATATTTCCTTTTTGTCTTTCCGGTTTTCCGTTCGGATTTACGGATTTGATGAAGTGATTTTGTAGAAGTTATCTTTTGGAGCAGCTTAGTAGAGGGATAGTTTTTGGTATGTGATATGTTTGTATCAAATTTCATTTTCATTTTTATTTCTTTTCTCAATGATATCTTTTCATTTGATAGCTCAACTAGAAATTTCCTAATAGCATAATTTCCTACTCACTTAGGAGATTTTTAATTGTTTTATGTGGAATGCATACTGCAAGTAATTAATTAATTGTCGTTAAAGTTTTTGACATGAGCGTAACACTAAAATGAAAAACTTCGTTATTAAAATGGAAATTTCCAGTGTAAATAAATTAACATATGTAAGTCAATTTATTGCCATTGATAAGATAAGGAAATAAAATTTATTATTTAACGCAAATAATTTTTAACTTTTTGTATATTACGGTCACCCTAAAAAACTTTAACGATAATTAAGTAATTACTTGTTGCTATAATTTTCGGTATTTTCCATTCTTGAAATGTTAGTTTCGTGATGTGATAACCCATTCTAATGTGATAAGCCATTAATATTATCACATTAGTCGAACAGTAGTATGAAGTATACTTATCATAATATTACTGAATAGAATGCTGTCATATTATTAGGCTTATCAGATTATCACATTAATCCTAAACAGTTCTTCTATCATACTTTTAAAAAAATACAAGTTATTCATTAAAGTTCAATTATCTATTTGATTTTGTAGGTTTTGATCCGTTGATGATAACGAAATTTCAATGGATAGTTATCAATTTGGTATTGATATCATGTGCCTTTATTTATATTAATTTACGCTTAAGGCATTTATGTCTAACAAATCTTAAACAACAACGAAAAGATGATGAACAAGACAGAAAAAATGAAAAATTATTATATACATCATCAATTGTGATTTATAATCGGGTAAAGTTCATTAAAACATTGAAAAAAAATTAAATCAATCATGAACTTCCAATGTTGAAATTTATATGCTAAAATAAATTCAATTTAAACTATCGAAATAAGGAAAATATAAATGTTGGTAGCAAGAAAATGATTACGGATAAATTCCATATGTGAAATTTGGTTAATTGAAAAAGCAAATCAATTATTTAAATCAGTAATGTAGAGATGGTTAATTATTTAAGCCAAGAATGGCAAATAATATATAAATAAATATATTTTTGTAGATCCCGAAAACGGGTTCAACAACGCTCACCAATGCTGCCATGTACAGTTTATGTCATCGCAATGGCTTTAGTGTGATTCACTTGAATTTAACTAGAAATCGTTACCTAATGAATATCATCGATCAACGACGATTTATCGATAATATCACTAATTGGAGGGAGCGAATACCCGCTATTTATCATGGTCATGTTGCCTTCATTAATTTTAATCGGTAATTTTAATTACTAGAAGGTTTAGTTAAAGTTCATTAATTTTAATTACTAGAAGGTTTAGTTAAAAAAAAAACATTTTTTTTAATGTTGTTTGTTTCTGCTTATCTTTCGCTGATTATAGAGAAGCTATGGATCAGTTATATTTGTCTTTGGCTTTTGCTGCTGAATGATTTGAGAAGGCTTACCGATTCTTAATAACGATTGTAGTATTATCAGTATGTTATCACTTAGTATGTGATCGCATAGCATTCAGCTTTTTTGAAATCGAAATAGTTTTATTGAACCATTTGTAGATTTTGTTTAAAAATTTCTAATTCTGATTAGTTCGACCTGATCAGATTATGTTGTTTGAAACATGCATAAATCAAAAAACGTATTTCAGGTTCGGTCTTCCAAACCCAGTGTATATAAATTTAATACGAGAACCTCTCGATCGATTGATATCTTATTATTATTTCCTTCGTTATGGTGATAATTATCGTATCGGTTTAAAGAGAAGCCGAGCAGGGAATAATGAGGTGAAGCTGATTGATTTCTTTGTCATTTTTATGTTCATAACTTTAATTCCATCTAATTTCTGTATTCTTCATTAGCCTAATGGGAAGAATGAAATAAAATAGTCAAATGATTAGCATCGGTAAACATTCTTTCACTTATTTTTTTTGTAGGTCTGCAGCCATTTGATAATTATTTCCGTTTCACGAAATATACTTTTAATACTGAACAGATGCCTTTGTAGTGATCTGAACAAAGTTGAATTTTTATAGTGACTAAAATTATCGCATCATTCAGTTCAGTCGCGTTTAGTTACTTTCTACTTTCCAGAAGGAGAAATAACAACAGTTATCTTATTCCTTTAAATGTTAGCTAAACCATGGGCGTTTTGAAATGAGGTTATTTGGAGACTTTTAGACATTTGATCAATGCATTGCTCGAAAAGGACGCGACTGTGATATGAAGCAAATGTGGCTACAAATCCCATATTTTTGTGGTACACATCATTTTTGTAGGTAAGATATCGCGTGTAAATGGTTTTTTCTTCAATTTTTACTTTTCGTTTTGATGAAATTTTTTTGAGTTTCCAATTTTATTGTAATATTTGGTTTTGTTTTTTGAAATCACTTGCCTACTTTATTAATATAATCTAATCAATACAAGCAATAGAGTCTTAATTAATACAATTAGTTAATATAATCTGTTTCCTGTTTTAATTAAATATAATTAATAAAATCTATTCCTTATTCTTTTTTTGCAAAAATTCATATCGTTCCTCAACAACTCCATATAGGATTTTTTTTATTTTACTCTAGATCAAAATTCATATTATTACTATCCTTAAGCATATTTTTTTAGTGAAGTGGGAAATAACCGTGCATTAGAAGAAGCCAAATTCAATCTCATCAACTATTATCTGTTGGTTGGTTTGAGTGATCAAATGCGAGATTTCATTGAGCTACTCGAGTTATTGTTACCATCATTCTTTCGTGGTGCATTGAAGAATTTCGATTCGCTTGATGGTTATACTTTGTGTATTTTTTATGGAAGTGGAAGGATATATTCGGTCGTGTTGTGAGGAATTGCAAAATCAGATTATAGAAATGCAAATTAACAAGAATTACCTTAATGAATAACTATGTTTAAGATTGATATGTTAACATCTTATACAGTTACTAATTTTAAAGTATTACCTTTACTTTTTTAACATTTAAGTAGATATGAAATTATATTTTCAGAAAAGCATGCACATTTGCGCCATACAAATCATAAAATATCACCTAACAAAGCAACAGTTGAAGCAATTCGCAAGGAACCAATATACATTATGGAACGTGAATTTTATGATTTCGCTCAAAAACAGTTCAATGAAATTAGACGGAGAATGTTAGATGAAGCAACAAATGAACTGCTTCCACAAAGATTTCACTATGAAAAGATCAAACCGGCATAAAGCAATGATGATGACAGTTCACTCAAAAAATTGCGATACTTCATGAACGACTGTCTACAGCGTTAGTTCCGTAATGGCTCCATCAAAAGTTAAAGAGAGAAATGAAATGGAAATCCAACATTTACTGTTTTTAGAACGGTATTGTGATTGAAGGTATTTAGTTTGAACTGTGAGACAGATTGCAAATGATGCATTTTTTTAAGAATATATGGTGTGGAAAAACGTTAGAATATGTGAGATCAATTCATGAGCAAATATTTCTTTCCGGATTTTGCATGTTTAAGTTGCGTTAATGTGTAAGCTCTCCCATTGAATAATTGCATTATCCGAACTTGCATTTTGAATCGAAATAAAATTCGGCTTCATTTGAAAATTAGCAGTTCCAGCATTTACTTACTAAATCATTTAATGTGACTTCTTAACAACCTTTTGAAGTCATAATGATGATTTCTCTCATAAAATTCGCTTGCCGTACGCAAGAAGGAAGATTTTTTGACTTGTAAAAGAAATAGTGTATAGCATTTTATGCAATATAATTATAACAATTTTAACAGTTCTTTTTTCCGTCAATATGACTTTTTTATTGCTAAGATTTGTTATTTGATAATAAGATCTCCGTTCAACATTATTGAATAGTTCAAATCTTACTGTTAAGTGACATTAGTGATTATAAGACTGATCTTGGCAATATCAAAGTCTTATTATTGAATTTGTGAATGTAATTTGAATGAAATTTTATAAATCAAATTATTGCAATAGATTTTTAGTAACAAGAATGATAGTCGTATCTTAAAGAGAAGTATAACAATGAAATAATTATTTCATCATGCTCCCTGTTGTCGTCTCAAGCAATCGGGGACCTTATAAATATCCAATCATTTATCTAAATTCCCATTTCCGCTTCTATTATGATCGAAAGATATAAGATACATTTTTGTCCAAAGATTGATACATACAACGTTGACATAGACATGAAGGTATATTTTTGTCCGATGGAAATAGAAAAAGCTAAGAAAAAACTTTCTTAGATGTTACGTTCCAAATAAAGTGGATTATGCTAAGTTTGAGATAATCAACTAAAGTCGTTCCAATTTTCCAAATAAAGCATTCAGTAATGCGTAACAGCACACCCGTTCATGAAATGAGCAAAGAGAGACAAAAGGAATGAATTAAGTCAGAGGGATAAATTCGCTGGATGTTTCACTGAAATTTGTAGACGAACATTCATTGCTGCAAGTTCAGCAATCAAATACCGAAATACTCGAGGCACTTCAACCGGGTAAACCTGATCATCCTTACCACATAACAAACACACTTCACGTTCACTGTGGTTTACAATTGAATTCTGAAAATTTTCTTCCAAAAATGATCACGTATAAACGGAAATCGGATTAAAGAGGATGATGATGGTTGATTGGTGATCGATTGCATCAAGCGGTAGAAACTACTGAGAGCTACGGTGATACACTAATCCAATGAAATGATTCTTGAAGAATTTATGATTTCAAATTGTTCAGAATTTTCGCTGGTATCTGGTACAACGAAAGATCAAATGAAGATCAAGTGGAGAGTCCAAATTCCAAAGAAAAAAACAGTGCAGTAATTAACAACATATTTCCTGATAGTTGATCCAATTCCAACATATGTCATCAATTTCTGCTTCAGATATCAGATGAAAAATCCATTTTGACTTAGTGGTGGGTCGATTATCAAAAGTATAATATACTATTCATATTAAATCAATATAGCTAATAAACTGCTTACAATGTTTCTTCAGTTAATATTCCTATGTCATCTGATTATGATATCCTTCGGCATCACCATTAAATAATACTTCTCATGAGTGATGATAGCGATTATTTTGATGAAAACTTACTTCACTATTTCGACGTTCCGACAATATCTTTGCACAACGAAGTGTTGATATCATTGAACCACAACGCGCACAAACTTGCGCGATATCTCTGTCGGAACAATTAAAGAGACGATCCTGCAATGTATTACTCAAAGTTTGAAACTGCAGAAAAAAATGAAAGGTTAATTTTTTCAGTGGATTTTAAACGAAGACTCAATTTCTTTCACAAAATTTAAATGTTTAGTTACCTGTAAAGTAAATGCAGCTCCGTGGGCAATCATTGCATCACGTTCCATTTCACCAAATCGAATTCCACCACCTTTTTTACGACCTTTCACTGGCTGTAACGTCACCGGATCTGTTGGGCCAGTTGATCGTACTTGGAATTTATCAGCAATCATATGCCTGAGACGCTGATAATATACAACTCCAAAGAAAATTTGTACCTAGAAACCTTTCACTTTTGCATTTTTAAATTAATTAAAAGTATAAAGCAAGGAATCATTTTGCTCAACTTCAAAACCCCTGAAAAATTCTCATAAAATATATCGCCTTTCTAACAGATGCAGTAAACCTAAGAATACATAATCAACCAATAACAAACTCCAAACCGTATAGATGACAAATATATAGCCTATGGACAGCAATGCCATACATAATAATAGCTCCAAGAAAAGAAAAGAAATCCAGAACAAAATTAAACACCATGTTTCAATTATAGAATAGCGGAGTTTTCGGTGAAAAGGAATCGTGAGGAACGAAATTTACAATAAAACTTGAAATAAATTTGTAACCATTTCAAAAATATGGAAATAAGTTCTTTAAGTTTTAAGGAAATAAAAATTACAATAAAGTTGCAAATTTTAATTATTATGTGTCAAAAAAAAATTGTTATCAATTTACTTCTAATTCCCGACCATCGACACCAGAATACATTGCTTCATTGCCATAATAATTGTATCCAGCACGAACAAGAAGCTGTCCAAAATGATCAATGGCCGTTTTCTTCTCACTTAAACAAATATTCTTTGTCAACAATATCAGCAAGTAATGCCTTTCTCCTTATTTGTTTGATTCATCACTTATAACCATGACTGTGTATCATTCTTTCTTTAAATCAGGCATTAGCTTATAAAAATAAAATAGTAATTATTTCAATGAAAAAAAGTCAAAAAAATGTAATTATTATAATAAAATCTGCAAATTAAAGAAAACATACTTGAAAACGAATGGTGAAGAGTCATATGTAGAACCATGCGTAGCTGCTGCTTTACCAGCCATACTTTCAATCATCATTCCTGAAAGATAATTTTAGAAATCTAAGAAATGAAAACGAAATTTGCTGCAGCGCATCCATCCACACTTTATTGAACTATTGAAACGAAGAGGAAAATCACACAAAACTTAGTTTGCTGTAAATGAAATATAAAACACTCAGCAATCTCAAAGTATTTAAATCAAATTACAGAGCAAAAAAATAATTAAGTTGAATAAAGAAAAAACATGCCGATTGTCATTCGAGATGGAAAACCATGCGGATTAAAAATAATATCAGGAACCATTCCAGACTCCGAAAATGGCATCGATTCGCTAGGCCATAAAAAAGAATTAATACCTTTCTGACCATGCCTCGATGCAAATTTGTCACCAATTATCGGATTACGCTGTATACGCCACTGAATTAATGCATGCTAAAATTACGAATATTAATGTACGGAGTTTTCAAGATGAATAAACTAAGTCACAAATTAAATTAATATTTGCGAAAGCCTCCTGCAATAGATTTTTCGGGAGAACTTTGCAATAGCTATCCTGTGCCATTCCATTAAATGTATTCACCAATTTAATTTCATAGTGATTTAGTAAAAAATATTATTGAATTCAAATCTTACACATTTGCCTTTGGTAGTACTAACACTGTCGCCTTGTTCGACAATTCTTACTGAACCACAGAATGCCGCCTCCGTGTATTTGTATTTATAGATTTTATAATTGTTTGTATCAATATCGTACACCGAATAACAAGGATCACCTTCCATATACAAACGTCCAGGAATCGGTAAACCATCAAGACCTATCGTCTTCTGTGGATTTTGAGGATCACACAAAAATATTAGGCTCTCCGCGGACCGTCCTTCGATTAGGTTCACTCTAACGTGTTATAGGTTACGATCATAAGTTACTAATGATAAATTTGCATGCTATAAAACTGTAGACCATTACAAATATAAATCATTCAAGATATGAAAAAAAGCACACAAAAGATTGCCTGCAAATTTAGACTGAAAATGATTGCTATTTTTACTGGCGCAACAATCAGACATACTACCATCTTACTCTTACAATACTTGTTTAAGAATATAGCAGCGATAGATCCAACTTTTACTTAGTATCACTATTTCTAAAATTGTTATTAAAATCATAGAAGACCAAAGTACCTTTCTACTTTTATAACGCTACCATGAGCAAAACCACGTTCATAGGAACTTTTATTAATAACCATAGCGTCTTCCATATCATAGCCTGAAAAGTAAATGCAGATGACTGAATAATAACTGTATACTTCACTCCTAAATACTTACTAATTTAAATTGCAAATTACCTGTGTATGATATGACTGCAACGCATGCGTTTGTTCCCATTGGATACTCATCAATACCATATTTTTCATAAGGTTCTGGTTTTACGATAGGATTTTGAGGAAACTAAAAAAAAAGGAAAACTTTTTTAAAAAATTTGAACTAGAATTTGGAAAATTTTCTCCCCGTAATACGACACTACACGAGTCAAATTTTTCCATAAATATGACTACATCATTAATTTAAAATGTAACTGCTTAAAAGTTCATGTTTTTTCTAGAAATGCTAATCATTTTTTTTCTTATTCATTGTTTTTTACTGTAATATTAAGTACTCAAATTTGTCCAACAGATGCATAATTTCATTTCCTTCCATTATGCATGCCATGCAGCTCTTCTTCAAACTATTTTATATCCATAAAAACATTACCTGAAGATGATACATTTTATTGTCAGCTCGATAGTTCCATGCATGAACAGGTACTCCCATCGTTTGTTTACCCATTTGACATTGGTAAACGTTTCTTGGCGATTGATTATGATCAGGAAATGGTATTAGGTTAGCAGCAAAACTAAACAAGCAGCTAGGATGAATTTCCTGATGCATTGTTATATTGGGCTCTGCCTCCACCGGATCAATACAAATTGATAAGTACACTTGTTCGAATGTTCCTGAAAGGTTAACCAAAAAATCTAAGGATTTTAAAAGAAACCAACAAGCATATTTAAGGTCAGGGATATATTTCTTCAATTCTTTCAACTTCTTAAATACCCTTTAGACGGATGTGATTTAATCATAGACATGCTATTCCATCTTTTACCTTCTAATTAAAATGATTAACTATTGATTGTAACCGGAAATTCATAAAACACAAAATTATTCATAGGATACACTAAAATTTTTGAACAAAATCTTGAAACAATAAAATAAAATAGTTTAGAAAGACTTCAAAAAATTTTACCTATGAATTCAACTCGATTTGTTGGAAGGTGTTTGACTGGTCGTATAAGACGAGCCGGTTCGGTAAAAATGTAGAGACCGGGATATTGCACTAAAATGTTAATCGGATCAATGGACTTTTCTACTAGAATTATTTCAGCGCAAGAAGGTACGCGAATATCATCTGATATTTTCAAAAAACGTAATTTTCGTTCAACATACGACGCTTGCGATTGCAAAATGTAGCCAACAAATTTTCCATCAATCAAAACGGGATACACCTGGAAAAATAAAAGAAAATGATATCCAGGAAAATTGTAAGAGATAATATAAAATTTGAAGAAACTCTAATGTGAATACAACAAATAACTTCATGCCCATACTGCTATTTGACTTAAAAAGGAACGTCATAACGATCAACATAAAGTTCCGTGAATACACATTTTAGATTATTCCTCTATTTTCATTCTTCTACTGCTGATCAAATTTTGAAGATTGAAAATACATTTGGTATAGAATAAAAAATAAATACGTACAGGCTCTGCGGGTAGTAATATAATGGAGGAATGACCAAGCATCCCCCATTCTCCGAGCAATTTTGTCAGTTCACTGATGTTCGAATAATGCGTGACAATGCGTACGCTTGCCGTGACATGATTTAATAGACCACATGGAGCACCGTCCGGAGTATGTACTGGACATATGAAGCCCCAAGTTTCGGGACGCAATTTACGTACATCTGTAGTACGCATTTCCATAAAAAAAGCGCCTCGATGGATTGCCCTAAATGAAAGAGGTAGTAGATTCGGGAAAAATATCTTGGTAAAACTTTCATGATCGCAGATACCTAAACATAAAAAAAAATATTTTTTTGATTTTTAAAAATAATATGTAAAAAATACAAAAAACAAATTAAATACAACTTCATACTACATGATAATTTTCTGTGCAGAAGTTTATGACTACATCTTGACATCTCGTTGTCAATAAGAACAACAAAACGGGAATTATAATCCGAACTTCGGATCAACAATCTGACTGAAAGAAAAATCACACCGAAAATGGGAAACAAATCGAAGTTGATTAATTCTTTCAGCAACCACTGAAAATCCAGTATTTTGATTGAATGTCAGGCCTCCTTTGGAAATTAAATTCCCAGTAGCCAAAAAATACTCCAAACCTCGCGTTATTTCTCCCGAACGTTGCGTACCCATTGCACGAATCAATTCATGACTAAAACATATAAGCAAGATACTCTACGAACAGTAATCTTAAATAGGTTACTAAAGAAGAATTTCAGAGCCTAATTTTCAGAAAAACGTAGACCTCGATAAAAGGAAACTTTCTGCCTTGCGCTTTGCTTCAAATTCAATTTTCCGTCGTGCAATATTCAAAATATTTTCCAAACGTTCTCGTATAATCAAAAGAAGTATATGACCCGATACAGCAGCTTCTTGAAACTGTGGATTATCCGGTGATTCAGCAGAACATTCACCTTTCGTCAACGCTATCAATTTCTGAGCCATATAAGTAAGAAGAAAAAATTTATCTTCATCGTTGTCCAAATGTACTGCAACACAAACGCGGAGTAAGAAACGGCCAACATCCTGAAATATACTTCCAATTTGATTTTTCTTCATTCAAAAATTACAATCTAACAATCTTAAATTACATTCAGAGCTACTATGAAGGAAAAACTATAAAATACTACTGAAATAATTACTTCAGAAATTTCCCATGGACCAACACGATCTTGAGTAGCTACTCGGAATCTTCCACCAATAGCAGTAAGTGCCGCTTTTTGATTCACTATGCCATCATCGTTACATAGTGCCAACATCGCGGTTACGCATCCTAAAAACTATTCCAGTTCCACATTTACGAGTACAGTAAATAAGCTATATCAAAATTAAAAAAAATAGAAATTTGCATTATTAGTGTGCAATATGGTGATAAAAGTAATCAATCCAATGAATGCATTTTACCCTTCCAAAAGTGATCATCGGGTCGACATCTGGTCATATGCTCCATAATGCATTGATCATTCATCGATGTTAATGATTTGATGATATACATAAATGGCAAATAAAATAATTCACGCCGGTACTGAAACATTGATATTTTAAATTAAAAAAAAAAAGAAAAAGTAGTTTAAAATTGTTCCACTGAGTACAGCAAAATAAATTCATTTAGTTAAACTAAACCCATATATTGAACTAAGTATACTAAAGATAAATTTTAAGAATATTTCAACATTTTGATGAAAATCTTTAGCAATCCTCTAAATTAATGATCAAAATCCACAGCGCAACTTGAAATATGAAAAGATACACGGGTTAAAAGTTGATAAAAGAAATTCATTAAATCCAGTAATTAAAAGTTGACAATTACCTGTAAAGCAATAACAATGGTGCCACTTTCGAGATAATGAAGCGTCATCCTAGCGGCTGAGTAATTTCCCCGAACGCATCGAATCATCATCCCATATTGTGTAAACAGAGATCCTTTTTCACGAAAGGAACGCCTTACTATCCCGATTGGATAATTGCGACGATTTGCAACCAAAAGACGTATCACCTATTTGTTTGAAGAATTCGATTAAAAGAAAAATAATTCGCAAATTCTAAACTATTAAAAACGTCTTATTCTTTGGTACAGAAAAATTTTTATTTGATATTCGGGAACTTAATCATTCTGTAATAGCAGAAAAATAATTTCTTGATTAATGGATCGAAATAATTAGTTTCTCTTTATTTTTATGTGCTTTCCTGCTGACAACTTGTTATCTTCTAGGCTGTTATTTCGAGAGTTGGAATCAACATTTCAGTATCATAATAAAACATCAAAGTAAAATAGTTGCTACAATTTTTAATGGAAATTCATAAAAACTAATATAATATTTAAAAGAAAATGTTACACCTTTTCATTCCCTTTACAAATAAAATAACCGCCTTTTTCAGTTCCTTCTTCACCATGCGCTATTAGCTGTTCTCTTGTTAACCAACGCAAATGGCATCTATTTGATTTCAACATTATAGGAACCGGAAATATATTTAATAGATAGAAATGAAAGCATTATCGCCAAATATTTTAATTATTTATCAATAGAAAGAAATCACATGTTAGAAACGTGATTTAATATAATAATAGGTACTAGACAACTTAAAAGAATAATGGAATTTCTTAAGTGGTAAGTTTATTTCCCATTTCGATATGTTCCAGTTTATAATTTTGCTATTCACAATGATAAGAGAATACTGAAATAAATTATGCTTTTCAAACCTAAAACTAATGAGTAGAACGTCACTAAAAACATGAATTGTGCTAAAATAAGCTTGAGTACGCGACAAAGTTGCAAAAAAAAAAAAAATGTTCCAACTAACCTCACCAACAACAACTTCACAACAATCTATCCTACTGCCATTCAACCGTATTTCTACCCCCACTTTTAATGGCCCTCTGTAAGTTAAACCACGCTGCCTGCATTCTGAAGGAAATAGTTTTAGCGAATCAACCACAGAAGAACCCTGCAAGAAAAAAATCATGAAATATTTTATTGTCTCTCACTAATTGTGACAACTGGTCAAGATTTTTTTCCCTTATTTTCTTTAGTTCAAATCATCCTTTTTCAATTTTATAGTTCAAATCATCTTCTTTAATGCATCTGCTAATTAAAAGCAACATATCATTAAGGAGCACATAAATTTATGGTTCAAAACATTGGGTGGAATTCTAGTTTTTTGATTAAAAAATAAATTCAACGACAATTTAGAATGATTTCTAAGCAATATACCAATTCCTCTTACATTAATATAACACACCTGAATATATCTTTAAAATATATTGTAAGCTATTGATCGAGTAGTAAAAACAGAAAGAATTCATGTAAAGAATTAAATACCATAATTGCAACAGCCATGAATTGCAAAATTAAGATGTACCTGTTTCACTTCAATCATTGGATAACCAAGCTGAGCGCCGGTATAACGTAATTCCACCGCTTCCCCAGCTGGAAGTCGGAATTTTTCGGCTGGTACATCTAAAGCAGCCAAATTTACACCTTGCTCCGCCAAGTAATCGAACGAATCCACATGATATGAAGCAACGTCACAGTCCATTATTGATTATAACGACAACAACAGCATACATATGTTCACGTTCCGAATCGAAGAATAAAATAAACACATCTTAAATTTAAAAAAAAATGCAAATATGTTACGGTTATTGCAGCTTATTAATATTTCAAGTTATCACACTTTACAGAATGAAACTCGCAGAATATTAAAAATACACACAATTACATTGAAATGAGAGTACCACAAGAGGTGGAATTGAAAATAATGATAATTTCACAGTCTCATCTTAGCGCTCACTTTCTGAAAATAAATTTCAGGAAGTCCCTGTAATAATAGAGTAAATAGAAATTTCAGAAAATTTTATTTGCCATACGATGAACATAAAACAGAATATTGATTTTGCAATACATGCAACAACTTTTAATTCTTAACTTCGTAATTGCATTTCCTAGCAGGGAATGATATCGTGTTGAGCATAATAGGAAAACAACCATCAAATAAAACTTTTGTCCAACAAATATGCCGTATTCTACCCCGCAATCGCTTCCCACGATACACTGTTTTTCAAAACTGATGCAAATCTAACATCACCTTCACTTCCTACATTTCTAAACTTATTCAAGGAAGAAGAAATCTAAAGTTCAATTACGCATATCTTTTTTACTCATTTAAAGTTTAATCTGCTATACATTTCACCACTTTACTAATAATCGAACCTTCATTATGCTATAAGAAATGAACTATTTTATTAATAATTCAAAAGTTTTACATAAAAAATCGGTTTAATTATCAGTACGCGTATAAATAACGCAGCTGTAAGCATATATCATTTACCACAATAAAGTATACATACGAAAAAATCTTTCAAATTTAAAGATAATTAGTTGGGTATGTGAAAGGCCACCTTTACATAGTTTTTTTCCGAAATGAACAACAAACAAGCCCTGCAGAGATCTCAGAAAAAAGACAAAATTAAATTCGATGATATCAACAAAACTAAACATCATACAACAAACTGTTTAAACAAAAAATGAGAGTAAAAATAACATAGATATTGAGAAGGAAAAAAAATTCATCCGGTCCTTTCCATATTTCGCTGACTTCTTTTCGTATTGTCATGCACCATAAAACCCAGTTTCATGGCGTATATAGAAAATTGAATCTGAAATGTAAAAAAATAGCACTTAAATTAAACAGAAATAATTCATCTATTAAATCAATATTAGCACTGAATTAAATATTTCGATTGAGATATTGTTTTCAATAAAGAATGATTCTAATAAAAGCAAAGATTTGTCACAAGCACATCTTAAGCAAAACTTTACGTCAGAAGAGATGAATAATGTAAATGATGCACAGATTCGAAGTACAAAATTCCAACAATATTTGAGACAATGAGAGAGGATGGAAAAGAACTGCTGAAAGGTTACGATTAATCAGTTTAGTAACCAGGAGCTTTTACCTGCTAAGAACTTGCGGAAGGCTAGCAATCAAGTTGCCGTAACCAGTTGAGTTATCATATAATTCAAATAGCGGCGCAGCTACCAGCTTGTAATTTTTCGGCACAGCAAAAAGTGCTCGTTCCGGAAGTTGGACAAGGAACAGTTTCGTCTGCTCCTTTGGTTTTGTAACGTGTGCAGGAATGTATGGATACTGAAAATGATTTACCGCTTTTTTAAGAACAAATTTCTTTTTTCTATTGTATAAGAAAAAAGCAATTAAAGATTACGCATACAAGAAAGAACCATATTAAAAATGAATGCATAGTCCGTACCCTAGGTGGATCGAAATTCGGACGCCACCAATTACCGATGACGTCTTCAATAGTCCACAAATCCTTCGTACCATCTTGCCGCCCAAGTGTCTGGAAATCAAGAGTTTTCAAAACAAAAAAGACTCGAACTCGGAATGTAAGCAAATAAACTTAGAATAACTCGCGTATGAGATGATAAATTGCCGCATTTGACGGTCCTTAGTATTACTGAATTCCTCAAAAAGAAATATAAAAGATAAAAGTAACAAACTCACTTCAGTAAGTAATCGCTTCAACCCTTCAACTTCATCTTCTCCAGGATTTAATTCACCACCCGGCCTAGAAAATGGGAAAATATGGTGTTAAGTTAACCATGTATGTGATCATTTATAAAACTGTCTTCTCTCAGCAATCCAGGCAGCCAATAAGACTCAAACTCTTCTTGGAACTGAAAAAAAATCTAATTCAACTTAAAGGATAAAAACATATATTTGCACAAACTTACAATTTGAAAAACGTAGTACCAATCTGTAATAACAGTACATGAGGTAAGGAATGTTCATGAACGAGTAAAACACCTTCCACCGATCGTCGCATCCCAATCTTTTCATATTCTTCACGCATACGTTGAAATCGTGCCTGTACTGAATGGTCACGTTCAGCCTGTGGATCCTTTGTCCCAAAAGTGTAATTCGTCAATGGATATCTTAATTACTTATTATGACGATTTTATAGAGATAACATGATAAGCTGACTGTTAACATTTCCACATTCGGTAACTAATAATTATTAGAGATGTAAAATTTCGGTTTCCTCCGTTTAGTTCACTAACGCTCTCATTCATCATTTTTTGCGTTTCAAAAATCCACACTAAAAAAACTACATTCCCTTTACAACAAATGATAGTCGTTAATATAGAAATAACTATGCCTTTCAAATATATTATTCTTTTTCTGATCCAATCAAAATATTTTGGGAATTTTACACTTTGGAAAATCTTACAAATTAATAGCTCGATCAATATTATTACGCGTATCATTTGCCTTCTTTTGCGTAACCGATGCAGTAGTAATTTTCTGTGGTCGCGTAGCAACAGGCCATCCCGTTCGTGACATTCCCGTCATTCCACTAAAACTATGTATTTCATTTTAAATCAAAACTTTCATCCTATCTGAAATATCAGCTCCTGCCCCTAATTTTTGGCTTCTTAGAACGAAGCCTCAAAATAAAAATAGAACTATACATGAAAAATGTAAAAATTTCATAAAAATTGCAGAATTTATAAATTCTTTATAAATGTCTATCTAATCCACAATTAATACAAAAAAAGTCCACAAGAATTACCACTACCACTATCCTATCTAAACCCACACTACTTAAACCCACACTACCTAAACCCACACTACCTAAACCCACACTACCCAAACCCACAGTACCTGAACCCACACTACCTAACCTAACTACCTAAACCCAACCACCTAAACCCACACCACCCCACCCAAACTCATACCGCGCATCCCACACCCGGACAAATGCTTGCACATCCAAGCCTGAAGTATGTCTGTTGCATGCAATACTTTACGAAATACACTGTTCTCAACAAATTTATAATTTCATTTCTGGTTAGTTTTTTTTACCGTAGAAATGTTGTCTTTAGTGAAATTATAACGATAATTGTTAACGTGGAAATTTTTTTTTAATTTTAATGAAATCAAAAAATTGATGAAATAAACTATTGCTTATAGGAAATTGTATATGTTTATCATTTCTCTAAAATTCATTCAGATTTATCGATATGGCATTTGAAGTGATTATTATCTTTGATTAAGCAAGGAACTGTTTCATTGGATTTATTTCGAATCTTTTTTTTTTTTGTTGAAGTAAACAAATTTAAATTTTAGATGGACAATAATGACTTACAAAATATTGACGATGATAATAGCATTCACGAAGATGATACAGAATCGGAAAGTACACAGAGTAGTGAAGATGATCAGAGAGAGCGGAGACCTTTCGATATCACATTACCATCAACTCATCAATACTTACGATTAAATGGTATTCTTTTTCATTTGAATTTTATTATATAGTTGAATGGTAGTAGGTTTTAAATTGTGATAGTCTTATCATACATCTTATGGATATGATAAAGTGTTAAAAAAGAAAATAAAATCAATACAACAAGTTCTGTGTCTTTAATGTTTTTGAAAGTTTTGTAATCGAAACATTAAGCGAGTGATACCTGATAAACTGAAGGGCAATAGTTCAGTCATCGATTGATTGACGAAATTCAGTAATCGTTAACTTTCAGATGTTCAGTAATCGTTAACTTCTTTTAGAAAATTGATATATAATCGTATTTGTAGAAATTTCGTATTTACATCCAGGAAAAATGACTTCAGCAATAAGATTAAACACTTTTGACAATACATCATTGAAAATAGCTCTTGTAATGATTGAATAAAGTGCGAGATAATGTGATGTCTGTATATTTCTGTTACGTAAGTCATATCATTCAAATATTTGACTCTTTTATGTTGTGTCATTAAATGAATTAAATAAACTTCATTTTTTTCTTTTCCTCGCAACAAATTATTGATTTTTTGATTTTGATCAGACAGATGATGATTCTAGGAAGAAGAGACTGTTTGCAAACCTTTGTTGAAAATTCTAATGATACTGATTATAGTACCGCTAACGTTTTTATTATTGAGATAAATGTATTAATTCGCTAATATGCAGGAAATGATGATTTACCGCATGGTTTCAAAATAGAAGATGCTGGAAAAGTGATAACAGTATCAATTTTGGAAATGCCAATCGTTTTGCTACCTATGCAGTTGCTTCCATTCCATACCGATTATCCATTACTTGTGTCGCAGCTCCAACATGCAGCTCAAGAAAATGAATATATAGCATTAAAACCGAAATTGGATAACTTTGATACGGATATTGCAACATTAATTCAGGTCTATACATAGCTATTTAAAATAAGTTTACTATAAAGGTCTTATGCAATTGATTCCTGATAAATTGCAGACAAGTGTTGGCTAAAAAAGAAATATGGGTGAGGCTTATTAGTTCATTTGTATTATTTGATTTATTCCGCTTAATTATTTTTGAGTAAAAAATGAAATTTGGTTTTAATCTGAAAAAACTTTTAAAATAAATAAATTAAAGGCTGATAACAATTAAATTTCAAATGCATTTATTAGTTCAGGTTCGAAGTTTACAAGAAAATGATGGTGGAATTTCTGTGCAAGCAATAGGCCGTCAACGTTGCCGAATACTTAATCGACGATCCGCCATTAACGGGTAGTTTACAGTCACATTTGTCCAATAATTAATTTCTTAGCATTAGAAAATTTAAGCAGATTTGGAAATGTTTAATATTTCAGTATGCCGTATGGTGAGGTACTGGTTTTGGAAGAAAGAGAGTTACCACTTTTCTCTCAAGTATTAGTGCCCACTTCGTTTGCTCATATGCGACCTACAAAAGTAAAATGATTTTTTACTTCTAAATAGAGAGACAACCTTAGGCTTTTTAAAAAGCAGTTTAATTTTAAATTGACAAGTAATTCAAATTAGAAATCTCTCTTAGTCCGCTATTATTCTTCAACCAAAAATTTTTTTTCGTCCTTGACCGAAATTGCCATTATAAAGCAGTGAATTGAGAATGATAAAATGAAGGTAAAAGTTTTAATGAGGTTTGATAAATGCGGCGGAAAGATAGTCATGAATTTTCGTCACTGCTTTCAATATTCTTTGAGAACAAAATGATATGAAGATCTATTCTTCTAGCTAACATTAAATAATTATGGTTGACATAAGCACGAATTTTCACTTGCTGAAGGCAAAAATTTCTTTAGAGTTTACGGTATTTTTCGGCAATGACATCACATTCATATTACGCGTTGAAGATATCATTGACGGTAATTTTTTACTTATTATACAATTAGTTGTACTTTTGGTTTGCAATAATTCATGCAATTTTCTAATTATTTAATTACAAATTTATTTCTTCAACGTTTTCAGTTGTTTGCTAATCGTGGAAAAAAAGTAATGAGAAAATTTGATTTATAGAAGCATTATATTGATGAAATTGCCAAGTGGCTTTATGGTTGGCATGTGTATGAAAAAGTTAAACGTGTTCTTTCTCAAGTACCGTTTTTTTTTTCCTTTTTTTTCAACTTCGATGATATTAGAACTTTTGGAAGAAATACTGAGAACTTTCTCTCACAAACTGTCATTATTGATGATATGTCCGCACTAATGGTGATATATCCATTTTCGTGAAGAGAATTTTTATGAAGAATTTCGAAACAAATTCTTAACAAATAGGATTTCTATTATTCTTCATTTAGGGACCGACGGCATTGAGCTATTGGGTAGCTGCAAATTTACCAATTGATATGGAAATGCGCTTACGCTTGCTGGATGAGCCGTGCACTGATAGAAGATTAAAGGATGAATATGGCATAATTAATCGTGTGAATCATTTCACCTTTCCAAGTGTTTTTAATTATTAATTGAAATGACAAGCAAGTAGCATTAAGTTTTCTGCACAAACTAGAATATATGCGCTTTGACTGATTGGAATAGGTTCGTGAGAAATATTGTAGCAACTGACAAAATTGAGAGCAAAGAATGGAGAATGATTGATAAATATTAACTTTCGGATGAAAAAGACAAAATTTCTTCATGAGAGGATGATGGTACTTTCCTTCTTTTTCAGGCTTATTGAATCTCTTTATTTCTTTTCGAATCAGTCTGTTTATCTAGAAACGGATTGAACATTGAGGAGGAAGAGTAAAAAAAAAGTCTGCAGAATGAGAAAAAAATTTTTCATATTAAAATGAACGTGCCGTAGCATATGTGCTGTAAACCCAATACTATTTAATAAACTTTTTCCTGAATGAGTTATTAGGGAGTAAATTTACTAAGTGATAAATTAAGCCGAGAAATTAAGTGGAACGAACGTTCAGCAATTAGCTGTCGATTTCTCTTTCTTTTGAAGGATTGTTGCAAAGCATATTTGGCATTCTATTACGTTCTATGCTGTTAGAAATGATCGACCTATTGGACGATAAGCATTTTCGTTGCAGATCGATGTCATTGTTTGCAAAAATTGTGGCACACTATTGTGTAATATGTCACAAATGATTAGTGTATCAACGGAGGGAAACAGTGCACATTACGTTAATCCAGGTGAGTACTTGAATAATTAGAGTAATGATTAATTTTTAGGTGATATTTCAAACTATAACGCGAAATCAGGTTCGAAACTCATTTGCTGATCTTTTTTTCATATTTCAGCAAAAAAAGGAAGAAAGCAATTAGAGTCCTTGTGATCAGGATATGTTATAAAAGTCATTTGTGGTTTTTTGAAAATTTATTTCTGCTCTTAGGTCTTTTATATTTCATTATATTTTTGAAACTTTAATATTTGTCAAGTTTTGTTCAAAAAGCATATCTTTAGGTGGTTATGTACATGATTTATTTACCGTATCAGAAGTAGTTTCAACGGTACCACGCGGAACACCGTCAGACGAATGCTCCTGGTTTCCAGGGTTAGTTATTGAAACAGTTTCTTAATAACAGAAGGAATAACTTTAAATAATGTCATTTAATTGCATCTAAAAATTCATTTGTAATATTTTAATATAACATTAAAATCAAAAATTATCAGTTGTAAGAGTATCTGGTCTAATCAACTGTTAAATTTTAACTTAAAAATCACAGATTTGTCAGAGTTATATCAGCACTGTGTAGTTGTGTAGTGAAGCATCATATAGTTTGAGATGTTCGGTATTTCAACACGTTATACCAATGTTGGATAAAGCCAGCAAGACGATGGAAGATACTATGTGGAACAAAAGGTGTAGTTCATATATGTGACCAAAGCAAAATGAAATTACAGTTACAAATGGACTATTCGCGAATGCTCGCATTGTGGGCAGCATGTTGGTTGGCGTTTTACCAGTTCAAATTTGTCACCACGGTCGTTCTACGGTTTGACGCGACGTTCAATTCGACCTGCTGATTCACGACGTCCAATTACTTCCACTATTCAACGTATTGAACAATTAGCCATTATCTGAATGTTGTTTTCTAGGTTCAAAAATTCTCTTAAGGCAAATCTGAATAACTTTGGAGTGATACTAATAACTAGCTTAATAGGTCCCTGGTGAAGGCTAAAAGACAAGAGAGATAGGTTTAGTTTACCTACAAGCAAAAAACAAACAGATAGTTTCATAAATTTAATAAACGATTATCTGACCCACCTTGCGTAGAATGTGTTTAAGGAGTGTCGCAGAAGAAATATTGTCAATAAATGAACTAAAATTTGAACTGGTAATTTGTCGAATTCTTTCTTTTCAAACTTACAGTTTCTTTCACAGGCGTTCACGTGGCTGAGCAACAATACAATATTTGATATATGATGCGTTGTTGTACATAAACAATGGGGAAAACATAAAGAAATCGCAGGCGATTTTAGAAATTTTTCCAACGTATAGCTTTTACGTTTTTTTTTTGTTCGCAGGAATTTTGACGCAATTTGTGGGAAGATTCGCCATTTCAATTCCCAGCAGAACATGTTTAATCATCGATTTTTTCTCTTATTGTGTTTTTCAAGCACTGAAATCTTTTATGCCATTCGATGATATGACTTTGCCTACACTGATTTTCTGTAAGTAATTAGTATGACGATTTTTCACACATATCTTCACTCAGGCTTAATTTTTATTCCACAGAAAAGTACTGAGCTAATTCAAGATTATATTAAAAGGCATTTTTCTATTGTTCAGTTAATTTAAAATATCGCTTTGATTCCTCCCATTCATGGAATGATCTGGCTTCCTGTTGCATTTAATGTTCATGTTCGTGGTTGTAATGTTAATCTTTCTGACTTATTATGCTTAAAAAAATTTGAAGCAAATTAAAAGAGAAAATATGCGAAAACTGAATAATGAAGAGGACCAGAAGAACACTTTGTACATTAAAATAGGTAATTTTTACACTTTGGAGAAGAGGAATAGCCAAGAAAGGAGGAATTAGCTGGGGGTTGAACACGATATCCTGCCAAAATGATATTCAGTGCAATACGATTGAGTTCATTAGGGATAAATATGCAGAATATATTTGTAACTGAAACCATTTCACATGTTTGCAATAGTTCAGATCGCTTGCTTACTATCACTGTACTTTAAGCCATGGATTGCACAGTTATCTATAATTTATTTGTAATGTTTGCATAATTTATTTATATGTTCGAAATTTTCAACTGTTGAAATAGGTGTAACAGTTAAAACCATCCATTATCTCTCACTGCTCACAATATGAAATATACTTTGTACATAAGTGTATAAGAAAGTATGCTTGATAAATATTTAGTTCACAGATTCATCATTATATTCCTTATTATTATCTAAAGCCAATATTTTCGCTCATTAAAATGCTTAAATTAGATTGCCCTTTATCTTTTCAAAATGATTTTCGATAATGTCACCATAACAAGAAATGGATATCCTTTAAGTAATAAAATATATTAAATACTACATGTTCTCTCCACATTTGTTTTATGCAGTGATCTTTATAGCTAATCAAATATTCCTTTGCAAGGATTTAACATAGAACTGAAACAAATAAAAAATTCCACGTTGTATTAAATTCCGTCAACAACAGCTTTTGAAAGATATCCAACTTGAGAATATGTACATTGCATTCAGAAATAAATATACTACATTTCTATACATGAAATATTGGATAACTATATAAACGTCAACCACTAGTACATATTGTCTGCGTAGTCATCATATTACCCGTTTTTTTTGTAACCGTTTTACATCTCTGTCCTGTAAATTTGGTTTTTAAAAATAACAGTAATTCAACAGTTTCAAATATTTAGCCGCCATAAATGAAAAATGTACTTCGACCGTTCATACAAAAACACTACATATACCAATTTTGCTATTGAAAATCAAACTCTTGTCAGATTTTTTTCATTTTATGATAAATGTTCCAATGTTCTTTCATCTAAGTCAGCTTAGATCAGTTGTCTTTTTTCCTCGATCTGGGCAAAAAAAATTTCAATCATACTGTTAAAATAATACCTCTTTGATTTGTTTCTTTCATGTACATTGCAGCTGGATGCGACTGAAAATCTCCAAAATGTATTTCACCAAATCCATCGGAACTTCCCGTATTTCTAAAATCACCGAACGATGAAAACATATCAAAACCTTCCCAGAGATCATCAAATAAACTGCGTCCATGAGTTCCTTGCCAATGGGTTTTCCAATGTGTACCGTCATGACTTCTTCGGTGAATATTCATACCTAAAACAGCGATGCAACGATGATCCATTAACCAGAGATTCAAAATGTGTTATTTTCTAACTTAGCGATGGAGAAAGTCATACAAAATAGTCATGCGAAGATCAAGATTGAATGAAGTTATGCTTCATTCTATGATGCTATCAATATAATATTAATATATTATAAAGTTAATATTTTTTCTTAAAAGTTAATACTTTTAAAAAATTCTGCTTTACAGTATGTTCCCTTACCGACATTTTGTATAATTTATATTACCAACTGAAAGTAGAGACTGCAATCATTCCGTGAATTGTTACAGATCGCACTGAATCTACTTTGAAAGACTTTTTTACATTTCAAAAAACTACAAATTTCTATAATAAATAACCATACTTTCTTGAAATTCACGCATGAAAGAATCAAAATCAAAGCTCTGCGCATGCTGTTGCTGCCGATCATCAGACCAACCGCCAGCATCATAGTCTCGCCGTTTTCGTTCATCAGCAAGTATCTCGTATGCTAAAATATTTGTGTTGCAATATAGTTGAAAAAGAAAATCAGAAAGCTCGAAACAAAATCCTGGACAAATGTTGATCATGAGACATTAAAATTAAGGCACGGAACGATTAGTAGATAATTTTTCTATTAGCTTGTTTCTCCCTCTTCCGTTACCGCTGATTAATAAATGCTTAAATAACTTCAAAATTCCTGGAAATAATTCCACTTGAGAATGAGATTCCATATTTTATAGGCTTGTATTATTTGATAAATTTCATACAAATCATATTCTTAAAGTAAATAAATGAGACAACAACTAATAACTGCATAATTAAGAATAAGCATTAAGTTTTAAACAGTCGTAAAAGTACAACAAACTCGTGAGTAGATGTTCTGCAAAAAAAAAAATAAAAAAAACTTTAAGTTTCAGTATATAGGAAAAAATTTCTTTTCGACTGTACAATAAAACATGTGATAAGACTTAGTCACTGCAATCACTTCATCAGCAATATTCTGAAGTTAAGTAAATGTTGAAAAAAGTATTTAAAATTTGATTGAAACGAGTATACATTAGATGTGTGTTGGAGTATTCCTATATTGATCATGTAAAAGAACCATGGAAACAGTACCATCGTTGAAGATTTAGCATGTGGAGTATAAAATGAAATGAAATTTAAATAATTCGATTAGCTATAATAGTAATATGTAGAATAATGAAAATTTTCAAGCAAATTCAATTTAAAAATGCAGCTGATTCAAGTGAAATATGAAATTTGAACTGAATTAGAAATATTCCATCAGTAATCGCTTCAAAAAATTTAAATTCCAATCTTTATTAAAAAATGCTAAAACTTGATCAAATCTGATATGATAAATAAGAGAAGAAAAAAAAGCAAGTACCTGCGGCAATTTCTCGAAATTTCTCGTGTGCACTTGGATCTTTATTTCTGTCCGGATGATATTTGAGTGCTAAGTTTCGGAATGCTTTCTTAATTTGTGCCGTTGATGCACCACGTTTAACACCTAACACTTCGTAGTAATCTTTTGCACCATTGACAAATAATGCAAATGATTGCACAATGAATGCAATATGTAACAACCGCATTCTATCACACTCTAAACTGGCATTAAAATTTCAAAATTCCACGTGTCCCTCTCCAAAACGCTAAGCAACGTCAGCTAAAGAAATTGCAGAAGGATGGGGACGAAATGCGGAATACCACCTTCCGGGAAATTAAGACTCGGCCGTTACCCATGAGATTCGAGAGTGTTCCCTGCTGTTTTCCTGACTATTCTTGTGAAATGACGATTTCCGGTTTTTGCTGATAGTATATCATTTGCCACTCTCTTCCAATGGTACATCATTTTCTGACAAAAACCAGAAAAATTTCTGGAAAATAGCGTAAATCAATTGATTTACTCTATTTTCTAGAAATTAGCATAAATGATTGTGACCATTTTTGTTATTGAAAATTAGAGAAATATAAACTGTACATAAAAATAAATTGGAAAAGCATAAGCGAAGTGTAAAAATAATATAAGCTTTAAGATATAAGTATGGAATTTATAGATATAAAAATAAATAATGAGAAGTGTAATTTGTAAGAAATATACTTGTTGAATAATAATTAGTCTGCTAGTAATTATAACGAAGTCTTTCAGTATTTGATTACTATATGAAAAATGATGATAGTGACTGAAGAGTTGCAATTATAATTGCTGTTTTATTATTTTTGCTATTTTTCTTCCTAAAAGAGCAATAATGAAGTTGGAAGTTTACTAGCTATAAATGATAAATTTTAGCATGACGTAATCAATCTGTATTTTCAGAAATTTCAGTCAAGTCGTTAGTAAAGATAGAAATTAGGAAATTATTTCTTTACTGAAAAGATAGAAGCATTTTTGCCCTAAATACTAAAATGGTAAAAGAGCGAACAGAAAGAATGGCTAGTAGAGAAATTGAAATTTAGAAGAAATAAGTAATACTAATAGCAATTTTGAATTAAATATATGTGAGTAATGTAGCCGAAGTTAAATATTATGCTTTTTGTGATTTTTCTGTAGACGTTATCGATTTCATGTTTCTTAAATTAAAATTCAATACATCTTTAATTTGTTGTCACTTCAAGTAGTGCAGTGACGATCGAGAGTTTCTGATAGAGAGTTTCTGGATAAGTGAAATTTGATAGAGAGTTTCTGGATGAATGAGATAAAAAGTCATTTCACTTTTTTTGTTGCAATGGATTGAACAGCCATTCATTTGCAGTTTTTTAATCAGATAGCAGAAATAATCAATAAGCCGGCAGATTGTTAAAGCTCAGTTGTTTAGCTTACTTTCTCAATCAAATTCAAATGATTTTTTCAAATTTGTATTCGATTGCTATAAGTGATAAAACAAAATTAAATTGAAGATGGAACTTTTGTTAATTCTATTATCTTTTCTATGCAGAAACAAAAATATAAATGCGTTTAACATATAAAATTTTACTGTCCTGCACTTATACAACATCATATAAAATTAAACTTAGTATCTTCAAATAATCAATTATTCGTTTTGTTTGGTAATCATTTTTATGATAGTAATATGATTTAAATAAGTTGATATACAGTTTAACATTACTTTGAAGTAACGATAGAGCATAAAATATCTGCTAGCAATGATGAGATCAAAAGGATACTTCTGTTACTTTTACTCTTTATACTTACCAGTGTATTTGTTCTGTTACGTAACTTTCTTTTTGTTTATTTATGTGTGTTGATATAAATAACAATGATGTAAATTAACACAATTTATCTAAGCTCCAGAGAAAATGAATAGAATGAAAACGATGTTTCTTTCGAGTACATTTTTTTAATCATATTAAGTAAGAAAAAGGATCATTTTACAGATTATTCATATTTGTGTGAAGCTGTTATTTCGATATCAGTTAATGATTTCTGAGTAACGGTAATGGTTTACATTACTGGAATTTTGTTTGCGATGGAATACTTGCGGATCAAAGATTTTTGAGACGGAAATGTAGTCTAGGGTATTCAAGTACAATGTCACAATCTGAAGAGGTGAATTCTTTTTTTCCTTTTTTGATAGGAAAGAAGCTTCGATATATTTGGTGTGTTAAATGGTATCAATTTATCCTTAACATCTGCTTAGATGTTAAGAAGCTTTTTTGGAGACTTAATTATTTATTTTTTGCTATAAGCATAGATGCTTAATCAATATTTTGGGTTACTTATACTTTAGAAAAAATCATGTTAATACGGATGATAAGAATGGAGCATCATAGGTGGATATATTATTCAAAATCAATTTGTAGTATTCATTAAAAAATTATGAAACTACTTATGTTATTTTATTATTCTTTTCATTGTAATAGATGATTTTTTTTCAACTCATTTTGCAGAAAAATCGATCAAGTCGAACAATATTTGCATCGTTGGCAGCTGGTGCATGTGCTGGTGCTATAGCCAAAACTACCATTGCACCGCTTGATCGAACAAAGATTAATTTTCAAAGTAGCTTCTCATTTTGTTTCTGTGGCATTCATATCCAAAGTTTGTTTGTAAAAAACTGAAATCGTTAAAAGCTTTTTTTTTTCATTCCTTTCCAAATAACACCAAAAATTTATATATTTAAGATATTTAGATATTTAGATACGTATTTAATTTAGTTTCTGGGAATGCTCACTATTCAATGAAATCAGCTCTTAATTTTATCAAAAATACATACAAAACAACTGGTTTGATTTCACTGTGGCGTGGTAATTCCGCGATGATGGTGCGCATTGTACCATATGCGGTAATTCAATTTGGAGCGCATGAAGAAATCAAACACATACTGAAGGTTGATAAGGATGGGTAATTAACAATTTTTTGCTCATTTGGGCAGTAGAGGGTGCGATATCTTTTT
The DNA here is from genome assembly GCA_900537255.1 of Acanthocheilonema viteae. Taxonomy (NCBI): domain Eukaryota; kingdom Metazoa; phylum Nematoda; class Chromadorea; order Rhabditida; family Onchocercidae; genus Acanthocheilonema; species Acanthocheilonema viteae. The sequence goes on along the minus strand of UPTC01000305.1, from coordinate 13,161 downwards.
ATAACATTAAAGTGCTGAGAACGTTTTGTGATCGTTCATTTTATCTCGGATTTTGGTGCATTACTTACTGTTTATAGCGTTATGTTTAGCTTCCAGAAATTCTATTTATTCTGTTGTGTAATTTGATATACTTATAGTTCTTAGCATTTAAACAAAATGTTATATATGAAGAATTCTAGAAATGTGTTTCTATCGCAGTTTGATCTTTGTCATTAAAATTTAAAATTTGATTTCATAGAAGATTCCATCTGATATGCTAAAATAAGGTTTGAAATTGCAACTAACCTCCAGCTATTCAGGAGAAGAACTCCGATGAAGCGTTACATCGCGGGATCCTTAGCAGGAGTAGTTGCAACAACATGTACATATCCACTGGATACAGCCAAAGCACGTTTAGCTACATCAACTGTCGATGAATATAGTTCCTTACTAAATGTTTTCGTCAAAGATTACCAAAGATATGGTGTCAGGTTATAATTTGCTAGATAAATAAGCTATTTTAATATTTTTTTTTGGTTTACTTAATTTGCATGTCATTACCTGATACCAAGTTTATTTGTACTCACTAATTCAAGTAGAATATGAATTATCATTTGAAACGCATAATCGGACTTTATTGCTACATGGAATTGTCAGTAAAGAAAATGCTATATATCTAATTTCATAGTGTACCGTACAATATTTTGACGATTTGCGAAAACTTTAATTACAGAACATTCTACAGCGGTTTAATTCCAGCCTTGTTAGGAGCCATACCCTACGCGGGCGCAAGCTTCTTCATTTTTGAAACACTTAAATTAGTTTATTTCGGTGAGTTTTCGATTAAATTTCATTTTTTACTCGGTGAAAGAACTGATTATAATTGAGAAATAACAAGATAGTTATATTGACGTCAAGTCTGATTTCAAACTCTTAAAACTAAATCAAGCAATCAACTTTTTCACAATGCTGGACGATGTTGATTAGTACGATGCATGTATATTATAGCCATCCGTGTATATAATATTGGAGTAATGAAATCTTGGAAAGCAAGAAAGCAGTGTAAATAATTTTTTTTTCTTTGCTATAAATTTCCAAAAAGTGTAAATAATTTTTTCATTTTATTTCTCTTTGCCATAAATTTCCAAAAATGATTTCCCAAAATGATTTAACTTAAAATAAAAGTTTCAGCAGTTTACAAATTGAAAAGTTTACCTTACAGAGAAAACGAACAGAGAAGTTCCATCCGTATATCGTTTTCTTTTCGGTGGTTTTGCTGGTTTAGTTGGTCAATCCTCATCCTACCCGTTTGATATTGTTCGACGTCGCATGCAAACGCTACGTATTCCTATTGGAGATAATGTTTTTTATAGTCTATATATTATCGGGAAGACCGAAGGTATCAAAAATGGTCTTTATAAAGGTCTCAGTTTGAATTGGATCAAAGTAAGTTTAAAACAATTAATTAAAATGGCACTGTTGATTAAATTAGTTCACTGATGAATTGAGGATCTCATCTGTCTTCTTACATAATTCTTTTCGCCTTATGCTAACATTTGTGCCATCCAGATCCTCAAGATTACAACAGGAGGTCAAATTTAGCTATGGTGATTTTCATCAGTTGGATGTGCATCTGGCAGAGTATAAAAGCACTTATGCAATCATACGGAAGCTTTGAATATTTTGGAACACTCGAGTATTTGGGAAAATTAAAAATTTAGGGATTAGAAAATGTAACATTTCAGGGTCCGATTGCGGTTGGTATTAGTTTTACGGTATATGACACTGTTTATATGCGCATCAATCAGCTATTGAAAATTGAAAAACTTTGAAGCGATAGCAGTTAAGAATTCGACAGATTAATCAAATATTTTACCACATATTTTTCAGACAACCGAGCTAAAGCCGTGGAATACTTGTTTTACATATTTAGCCTTTAGGTACTGTTCAAAAAAGTTTGTAAATTGTAATGTGTAAGTTAAATTACAATTTACTTCCCAAATTGTTGCAGAATTAATATTCTGTCTTTATCATCATAGGAATAATTAGTTAATTTTTTTATTTTTATTTTATTATAAAATCGGTTATTTAGTGTAATTCTGATGATGCAACTCTTTGTTTCATAGTTATAATATTGAAAAAATGGTCCATGGATGGTTTTTCCTTCTTGAGCTCGTGGCAGCAGATTCGTTCCTAAACTTATGGTTTACTTTCGATATCTAACGTTTTTTTATTTGAAAAGAGTCATATAAAACTGGAGATTCTTTTTAATTTGTAGAAGATTCTCAAATTTAGATTTTAGTGCATTTATATCTGCTTTTCTGAATCCCAACAATTTTTGAGAATATTGTATGACATTGTCTACTCAATTTTTCCATTGTAGCTATTTAGAAATTTTCCATAATTTTGTTTATATTCTGATTTAATATGAGTTTATTAATTTTTCTTGCAGCTCATTAGTTTTCATTTTTTTTATTTCTTGCAGTGTTGTATCTTGCATTTTATATGCTTTTATTTGAAAATGATTATTTGTTGAATAAGTTTTAGTTTGGAAGTTGCATTGTGCTAATGTTATCCTCTGATAATGGCCTCTATACTTATCTGTGATCTTTCATTTCTATCGAATAATTTACTACAAATTAGTGCAAATTGTCATTAATACCTCGAGCAGTTTTTTGTTTTCTATCTGTAACTTCCATCTTGTGCTTGTTAAGTCATTTATTCGTAATAATCGTGAAAACTTGAACAGTAACAGAAACCAAAGATTAGAGCTGTTGGGATAATAATTATGGCGGTCAAAAATTGATAAAAAAAAACTTTAAGTCAGAGTAAAAATCCTAGTTCGCATGTGTATTTTTTAAATCGATTCTTCCAATCTAATAAATCTTTCACATTGTTTAATAGTTTTCTATCAATTCTGTTAAGACTGACGATAAGCTAAGTACATCTTGTTGAATATAAAATTTTAAAGTTGGCAAGTTTTTCTAGGCTTCCAACAAAAGGAAATTTTTTAAATTGAAACGTAGCAGTTTTTGTAAACTTTTTCATAGTTGTAATAGATTCATCATTCAAAATATAATGCCGTGCATTTCATTTCTTTTACATCTATGATAACGTGTAAATAGGAAAAATAAATCACTTATAACAGTGTCTTTTTATTGTTGCCTGTAAACTTAAGGAAGAATAGAATACACTTTTAATAACAGTGCCTTTTTATTGTTGTCTGTAAATTTAAGGAAGGGTAGAACACACTTTTAATAATAGCCAGACAGTTATAATAAGCTCAAGTCTTCTTATTTCAGTGAGAAAGTGTAAGTCTAGTTGAGAGTGCAATAATAACTTATTCGGGAAGGATTAATTCCCATATCAAATAGCTTTTTTTTCTGCGCTGCTAAATATATTGCTTTATTTTTATTTGTATAATTATTATGTGTTTTATTTATTATGTTCAATTATGTTGAATATGTATTCATATAATTATTGTGTATTTTGTTTATCATATTTCAAGCATATTAGTGTGTTATAAATTTGCGATATTTTTTTTTCTTATCAATAAAGGAATCAAATAGTGGAATAAAGCTTTGTGAGAATTGTTATAATGCATTGAAGTTCGCGAATATTTGCATAACCTGAATTTATTCATTAAATCATGCTTGCTGATGCATGAAATGGTCGCTTAAGCTTTCATCTTCACTTAATCATACCTTTACAGGGAGAGCGAAAGAAGTAAGTGGCGAATAGAACGGTATGAAGTTAAATGCTTGAACATTTATTAAATAAAATGAATTTTCTTTCGGAAATCTCAATCTTTTTTTGTTTTTGTTCTTAACTTTAGCTGGTTATATCTTTCAGGATGGGGGAAAAGCAGTGGAAAACCGACAAAAATGAAATTGGGTTTTGAATGTTTAAAAGTTTAAAATCTCAAACGACTATAAAATGTGCATTTTCTTTTGATTTTTTAAAATTTATGAAAATTTTTTGAATTTTTATTAGAGCTTTATTCAAAAAAAGTGTATAAGAAAATTGATGTAAATATTACTGATAATTGATTTAGTTTATAAAATAGGATGATTGTTTGGGAAGTAGGCAAGATTTAGGGATTAGTCGTTAAAAACAAATCATTCATGATTTAGGTTGGGAATTTTTAACTGAATAGAATTCTGAGTCCGCGAAATGCAAACATTGCATGACTTGTTTTTGAAATATGTTGGTTGTTCGAGAAGTTCAAATACTTCATGTTAAGCACTAAAGTCACAAGTTCAATTTTTGCCACTGTTGTAACTATCACTGTAATTAACGATTTTTAGATTTAATTCCTTTTTTAGAGTCACTGGAAAACATCTTTACGACAGTTTCGTTTGGTATTAATGGCAATTTTGAACTTATAATAATTAATATCAATAGCTCATCGGAATTATTTTATATCGACGATCACCTTTGAAATATTATTGGCTGTTACAACAGAAGTTATTTATGGTTTTCTGGTATATATTGTAAACATATGAGTTAGTTGAAAATTAATTTGAACTTAGTTTTCTAAAAAAAAAGTTTTCTCTTGGAGATTTAATTTAGTTAGATAAAAGTGATTATTGATTAGCATTTGTTTTTGCAAATTAATTGCATAGGATGATTGTTTGCAAATAGTTCTAGAAAATTCTAGCAAGAGAGTCAATTGATCTTGTTTTTGTGCGGATTCGACTGGAAGTAATTGCTCAGTGACCTCTGCTAAAATTTATTTTAGCAATTTTCATAAAGAACTAACACTGCTTACAGGATTGCTGGGCGGTTAGAATTTTTCGTTTCAATATTTAAAGATGGGATAGCAAATTTCATCGCGATACGGCCTATATTATACTACATAAATTCGGCTGCAAATTTATTTAAGTGATAATACTTTGTGTGAATGGATTGTGGTTTGTTTACTGTTTTTCTCTTTTATTGGTACTTTATCAAAGTACTTTATATCCCAAACGTTGATATTTTACCAAGGGTAGCTTCATGATAAAGGATTTTATGATTGTAAGAAATCATTGTAAAATTTCATATTTTATTGTTTAACTTCTAAGTTATGCAAATAATTTTATCACTTCAGATTAGATTTTAATTTTAGAATCTTTTAAATAATAGCACTGACATGGAATAATAGTGTAATTTTGGAAGTATCTGATTAATTTCAGGAGAAAGTGGAAGAGTGAAAAATACATGTGTACTCTGTCAATATGTCGTCCTAGTAGCCGTTTAATTATTGAATGATCTGAATGGCTGATAGAATACATGATATGATCGATTTGATTGATATTAGAATGATCAAATATAGAAATTTTTAATTATAAATATTCCAGGATTAAAAAATTTTCCATCAAATCAATATCGTATAAAAGTGAAGAATTCCGAACGTCATAATAACGCAGAATGGGACGACGACCTGTGAAAAATTCAACACCAACGTGTAAGTTCTCCTCAGGTCCGCTTATGTTTGTTAGTTATATCACTTCTTGTGAGTTGACCCATTTTTAATTTCTACAAGATTTAATTGTTTTTTAATTTCCATGACAGCGTTAATAATTGTTAGGTAAGGAATGATAATTGATAACTTGAAACGTCAATTATACACTTTTCTAGTTGGCTATTTTAATACTTCATAGATGCATGAGAGTGCTATATTTTCATCCTTTTTTCTTTATATCTTTCACTGATAAGACTGATGTGATTGTTTTATCCGTTATTATAATGACTTTTTAGGAACTTCTCAACTTTATGGAAACTTCTTTCACACAACTCCATATGTGAAAAGTGTGAAAGAAGTTTCTATAAAATTGAGATGTCTATCACTTCACTGAAACATTTTGAGTTGTTTGGGTTTTGTCAAATTTCGAGTTATGCTGATTTGTTTTATTATTAAATTTGAAGTCTTTTTATTGAGTCATACACGAAATAAGTGCGTGCGTGTATGTGTGTGTATCTGTGTGAAAATGATTTAGTTTTGATAAGAAAGTTCTGTAGCTTATGATGCATTATCACTACTTTTTTAATGGTGGTAGCAGTAGCACTGATAAGGTTCATATCGTAGTGACATTTGACTTTAATTTTCTGGCATTAGTGGCTGCCACTGATTAAACGGTTTTTGTGCGTTTGGCATCAAAATAGATCAATTTTTCAGAAAAAGCCCTTGTTTTGAAATGTTTTGAATGGTAAAAATTGGATTTCAGCAGTTTTTTTTCAGCTGATCTGAAAACTGGCGATGTAGTTTGGGCTCCATATCGACGTTTTCCAGAATGGCCAGCGCTGGTTTGTTTTTTAAATAAACTGTTTATTTCTGCCCTGCAAAGATTAAAAGCAGCATGAAAAATCTAGCAAATTTCAGGTTCGCTGCGTCTATCCGAAAAAAGTCACTTACACGTTTTTGCCAATTGACGAAAGTTCAAATCTGAAGTCATCAATTTTCAGTTGTCCACCGCAAAAGCTTCGACTTTTAACTGGCAATGAACCTGTTAGTATAACCTTTTAAATTGTTCAATTTCTAATTCTGTGAAAGTTGATGATTGCTGTTAATGTCATTATCTTTTATAGTTACCTGCTGGAGCAAAAAATGATATGAAGGAAGCGTATAAGGCAGCACTTGAAATATTGAAGAAAAGTGGGCTTCTAGGTGCTGGCCATCATATGTCAGGTATAAAAGCATAAGAAGATTAAAGCCTTTAATTGTAAATACTGAGACCTAAAAATTTTTTCTTCCTACGAATATCAAACTCTGAAGGAGATATATGCTAGTCATTCGTGACTTCGGAAAAAAACGTTAACATAAAATAGCGCCGACCATTATCTCAACATACTTTTACGGGTAGTAATTGATTCTCTTTAACTAAAAAAATAATGTAGAAATTTATCAATCATCGAGGAAATCGATCTGGAATGTAAAGCCATTCAGGAAAATGGACTTTTAATCCCAAAACATTTTTCCAATCCAAGAATGTTTTGTCAATATTTATAACAATCATTTCTTCAGAAGAATTAGCAGCTTTTAAAACGAGTGAAATCAATAAGCAGAGCGTACTGGGTGATCTTGTAAAGAAGACTAAGAAAGATAGTGATGCAGCAAGTAGCGGCGATACGGCAAGTAATGCAAGCGCACCGCACGTTTGGGGTATTGGTGAAGTTGTTTGGCTTAGTATGCCAAATCATTCTGAATGGCCAGTTGTGGTAAGTTTTGATGAAATGGGATGAGTTAATTGAAAAAATTTGAATACCGACTTGTACTTATTTTAATTCAGGTGTTTAGGCCTCATCGAGATTTGCTATTTTCTAAAAATAATTGAATTTAACGTGATAAAAAAAATATATATGACCTTTAGAATAGATCTGACCTTCGTGATTCTCATTTCCTTTGAGAATACGCTGTATGTTGGATAAATCAGAACATGATTATACTTTATATGAAATTAATAGTCGCTCTAAGTTTATCTATTAATAATATTATCGTTGTAATGATGCTTATGGAACACTTATGAAACGAATGATTTCAGATCCGTGAATTGAAGAAGAAATTTGCAATGGTGGATGCTTTTCCACTCAAATTTAATTGCAAACCCGAGCGTTACCCACTGAGTGCTTGTCAGAAATTTGAATTAACAGGCAAAAATTTGGAAGCTGCTATCAGAAAGGTTTCTTTTTTCTTAGCACTAACTCTTTTTATTTATCATGCTAATAATAGTTCATTGATTTGTATTTCTAAAAATGATTCAAAGTTTTGGACGTGTTTTCACGTTGATCGTTTTTTGTTGATATTCGGCAGTAGTGGAATTAGTTCTAAAACTCTAAACAAATAATTTAAACTTAAACTAGAGAAATCCAACTCGTTAACCAATACTATGGTGCTATGAGTGCACTTGTTATTTCCATGTACATTATCTAAGCTTAGTGCCTTTATTTTTGGACTACTTTCCTTTTATTTATATGTCATGATTCCTATATTGCTGACTTATGCTGCTGGCTGTTTTATTAGTTAATAAATGCATTACATTATAGCTTTGATCTGACTAGTTTTCATATCGTTGCGATCCTACTCCATTAATGTTGCAGTTCCGATAATCTTGAATTACTTAACATATAGTGCTTCAATCTTTCATTTAATACTATATATGTATATAAATTGTTTTTCAGGAACGAAATTGCGAACTGCGTATGGCACTTCAAAGTGTTATGAAATATTTCAAACGCAGAGAACAAATGAACAACGTAGAGAAATCAGACACAGAGGATAATGATACTACAAAGGTTGATGTTGAAAATGACACACAGCAGGGACGTGATAGAAAAGGTAGAAGTGCTACTGGTGGCTTGGAAGAGGAATTGCAGTGTATGGATGGTGAAGCAGAAGCGAAATTAGCTGGAATGTTGAGAGAAAGAGAAAATAAACGCGATGGTGAGTTTCAATACAGCTGATAACTTTTTGGTTTTGATTATAGGAAAGATTTTTGTGCGCTTCCTTAATACAAGATTGTAAGAAATATGATCCATCATTTGAAAGAAAAAAATGTCAAATATGGTAGCTTCTTAGACGAAATTAAAGGATATTGATGTTGCTGTTTGTGAATGAAGAAATATGAATGAGGTTTTTCGAAAATGGGGAAACTGTTTCAAGCAGAAAAGTTTTAGGAAAGAGACATTTGGATAAATCACCGTCTCCAGCAGCAAAAAGACAGAAATTTTCGGATGTTATGAAAGATTTAGAAACTGAATTAAGCGAAAAGTTGGAAAATTTAAGTAAAGGTGATCTGGCTTGGATTAATCGAGCACGAAGTGGTCGTATCGTGAAGTGGCCTATTCTCGTATGTTAATTTTATTGAGTACTTTTCATTTTCTGTTTCCTTATTCACTTGAAAAGTGATGCACTCCAGACACGTGGTCAATTTATTAGTCAAACTAATCCATATCATTGGGTTTATTTGATTTTGCTGGCGACAGTTTTCATTAACATCATTAAGAAGTTGAATTGTCACATTCTGTTAGTGTTATGATTTTCGTAATCAAGATATTTCTTAACCTAAAAAAAATTAGAGATTAAAAAAAATTATCCAACTTTTTGTTTATATTTTATACGAATAAAGCATTTGCTCATAATAATCATTTATTTACTGGCTTTTATTTTTTCTAGGTTTTGAAAGTTGACAACGTTAATAAATCATGTGTTTGTACTGAGCTACCTTTGGATGATATGTCAGCTAATGCGGAATGGTAAGTTAAAGTTGTGAAAGTGCTTTATATTTCCTTATATATTAAGTATTGTCGAGCATTCAACTCCGGAAAAAACATAATTATGCATAGTAAGTCTATCATCAGTCAATAAGATTTTTTGTTTAGGTGTCTGAATTCAGAAAAGACTCTCGTAGTGCAGTTGAAAAACATCTATCTATATGATACAGTGGAAGCAAAAGTTGATGTAAGTTAGAGCAGTTTATAAATTTGTCCTTCACTACGTTAACCGCTGGTTAAGCTGATGATTCACACTGTCTTCGCTATTCTGTATGTGTTTATGTCTATGCAGATTGTTCTTAGCAGGTTACATAATTGATTTGTATATCATTATGCTTCGATACTGCCCAACCATTATTAATTCGAATTATATTTGTTTTGGATTTCATGTTTCAAAATTCCCTTCGGTAAAGTTCATTTAAAGAAAACATTTAGCAAGATTTTTTGCTGTTTTTACTGATTACATTGCTGCGTTGATGATTATCAGCTGGTTTCCTATCATGCTTGAACATGATTGAAAAGTTGTTAGAAACATTTTATGCTTGATGAAATGTATTAAGGTAATGTCATGTGTAAGCATTTGTCAATCCGTAATTGATCAAAGCTATGAAATTATTAGTTCCTAATTCCTGTTGCGTTATTTTTTAAACATTTGGCAACTATTGATCACATTTGAGGAGATCGAGGATGAGGAACTAAAAGCAGCTATCCAGCAAGCTGATGAAATTGCTGAAGGTAGTTATCGACCTTTTGATGATGAACGGAGCAGTTTTGATAAGAATGGTATAATTAAAATATATTTTACTATGATTTAATGTTATGCAGTTTTGAGCTGGATGCATTCTCTTGAAATCGTTATTATGCAGTTGCATTAAATTTATGATGTAGTACTATGATATATTCGAGAAATGAATTACACTAAAAGAACGTAACTATTATTTTGTATTGATTTTTATATTGATTTGTACTAAAGCATTCAGGCAATTATTATGTTCCAGGGAATTCAAACATCCGAGAAAACGGATGCAAAACTGCATCAAGCAGTGTTTTAGCACCCAAGGAAATCTTACGATTATGCAAGTCAGAAATGTGCGCAAGACATTTGATGGCCATTTGGACTGGTCAGTTCACATGCACACGTCATGCTAGTTATGAACCACCGGTTATGGCACCGCTGCACTTTGAATTAAATACTGGTTAGTTTGATAAACTGAGACGATGATCTATGTAATGGAGATACTGCTTTCAGTATAGTGAATGGTTTTCTATTTATTCCATTTCTAACTTTCCTACCAAAGTAAAAGAGACTTGATTTTGATTTTGGGAACTATGATTTGATTTATTTAAAATTTCCCAATTTCGGGTAGATTTTTGAATCCCAAGAAATTCACCTACGCATAAAATTTAAATTCTTTACTAGTTTTAATTGCTTGTATACTTTTTCTCAGGAGATTTACTACCAGAAACGGATGCAATTTTACTGGTTGAGCATTTGGATGCAACTGTTGCCAAATTCAAGGATGCAATGAAATCATCACTACGGCGGCTGCACTATGTTACTACAGTTGCAGTACCGGAAGCAGTTGTGTTTGCTATTACACAGGTTTTTTTTGACTAATATTAATAGTAATGTTGAATATTATTTGATAGAAAAGTATTATTAGATTTGAGATTTTATAAGTCTACTATGCATGTGATATACATCCATGCGGCGTAACTTTCATCAAACTGTAAAATTTCTAGTTAATTTATTTCAGTAGAGTTGTTATATTTATAGATTCGCTACTGTTCTGGAAGTGAGGCAAATGAAATTTTTGAAAATGCATTGCTAAAAACGGTAGAGAAGACTCCTAGCGAACCAAGTGATGAAATTGGTGCAACGTAAGCTGTTTATTGTTGTTGAGTTTTTAATAACATTTGAATATTTGCCGACATGTCTATTTCTCAAAGTGTTACATCGCTGAGTTACCGTATTTTTTAACATTTCTTCGAAGATTATAAGTTAAAATACTAAGTCATATGTTGATTTTTTTGAAATTCATCCGTCTCTTAATTTGCTAATCTCCATCTTTTGTTTTCAGAGTAAAACGAAAACTTGACAATTAACTAGGTCCATCTAAGTCACATTCATATGATGTAAGGGATTATAGGTAGACTCGTTATCCTTTTTCTTACAGCATAATTCTTTTTTTTTTGATTTCATTGTTTCAACTTCAGATGTCATGGAAAAAGTTCATCGTAGCTGTCGAAACCTTTTCTTAGCTAAATATTATTGTAATATTTAGCCATATATTGTTTCATCAGTGTATGCAGTAGTATGATCAAAGGAAATATGTAAATATGAGTAATGAAGTAGGATTAACCGTAGATCAAGTAATCAAGCTTGGTTCAACAGAGGAGTACTTTTTTCTGTTCTAAAATCTTGTAGTTTCCAAAAATAGAAACTGATCTTCCATTTACATTGTATCACCAACGAATGCTCCATAGGTGTAGTCGTTTATGAATGGTATTTATAACTCAAATTTCAGGTAAATTCTCATGATTGTAATGAGCATTTTCTTTCAGAACTGGTTTCGAACAACTTCTGAAGGCAGCGTCCAAAGTGCGATGTGCAGCATTAGGGATGGATTAGTTGGAGTTCGAGATGATGGCATAGCATTGTCTTTCTTATACTTCATTCTGCAAATTATTTATTGTATGTCAAATACTTGGAAGAACCGATTGGTTTTTGTTTTTGTTTTTCTTTTCTATCTTTTTCAACACAAATTGTGCACCTCAATTTTTCTTGTTCGTTAATTCAGAAGACGCGGATTCAAAGTGTGGATAGAGAACTGAAGTTAACAATGCATTGCTTTTTCATTATATATAAGGATATCGTATATCTAAGTTAAGTAAGTTAAGATGCTCTGATTTGGTCCTTTTTACCTAATTTTGGATTTAGAAATTTCAATCTTTTGGATTGGTCAGCTGAATTTTCATTAAAGGCATCAGGGATATCTGTTCCATTCAGGTACACTGTATGATAACATGTCCTTTTTTTCCCTCTCATCTTTCTCCTCTGTCAGGAAATAAGAAAGGCATCTAAATTATAAAGTTGTTGGAAATAACGACTTAAGTTTCGAATTGTCACCTCTAATTATTATCTAATTATTATTAATCCCATTTATGTTTCTATTGTGTTGTTATTACTTTGGACTAAAAAAGTTTGGCAATTATTTGTATTTTATAATTTCTGATATTAACGCACGCTGTTGTTTGCAGCATCTCTAACTGCCAATATACTTAATTTATCAAAATATGTACATTTTTAATTGATTCGCTGAATTTGATAAGTTGTTAATTCGTCACATCTTTTCAAAAGAGAAATTGTATCGTAACGTTTAACCCTTTCAAGAACTTCAAGAGAAACAGAAACGCATATTTTTTTTATGATGCTTTTCTGTTTCTTTTTTTAATTTTTTTGGAAATTTTAGAACAAGCATTCGTTGATTGAATTTTTTATTTGATATTTTCATTCGTAATTTTTGTATGTTTCAAATTTTGCTAAAGATTATTTTGGTAAATATCGATATTACAGTTAATGTTTAGATAGAGTTGTGTGTTTGGAATTTTTTGTTTCAACTATTCCTTACAGCAATATTTAAAAATTTTAAATGTATATTTGTGGCAGTCATTGAACCAGGAATGATTTGACTTGAGTTTTTGGTTTAATTTCGGTTAAGAGATAGCGTTACAGCATTGTTTTCATAAACCTCTCCCGCTTGTATCAGTGCGCTGTTTCTTGGATTGCTGGACAACATGAGCTGATTGTCTTCGTTTTTATGATCATAAGCTCTGACTCCTCATCCATATTTCCGGGTTAACGATGGCTCTTGCTAAACTTTATCTTTTGATAAGTATAAATTTCACCAATGAAAACTGAAAAAAATT
>UPTC01000304.1:0-46096 GCA_900537255.1 Acanthocheilonema viteae | reverse complement strand
ATTACAGGAATTGAGATAATTATTTATTCTAATTGAATAATTTTTGCTTAAATTAATATAGGTCAAATTGTTTGCTGGAAGTAATAAAACTTTAGAAGTAATTATCCGCAACTAAAACATTCATCGATATTCTTATTTTCATGTTTTACTTCAATCTCAGCGTTTACACTTTCGCATATAATTTTCAAATGATTTAAAAAATAATTATCGAAAATTTAAAAAGCTAACTTGTAACGACTGTATCAGAATGAATAAATAAAACGGGTTTGGATAGGCAAATTGTCGCACCGTATTCTGCATGCATTCCATTTGGACATCTACAAACACCGCGAAAACAAACAGAGCCACCGGTGCATAATAAATTCCCAAAACATGGATGATTTGGAAGTACCAGACGATGCTGCACCGTACAGTGACCATTTATTGCTACCTAAAAGTGTTATTTTTAACCAAAAATAATTCATAAGTAAAATTTTTTTTTGCATTTTAAAAGGCAATGATATGAACTGCCCACGGCATAATAATAAAGATAGGTATGTTGAAATGATGATAATGGTGATTATTTAAATGTTAAAATGATGATAATGATGACCATTTGAAGAAATTCAATATAAAAATACACTCCATAAAAGTGGGACTCAGCAATGATCTATTTTAAAAGAAGAACTTCGAATATTTTTCTTAATATCAATGCAAATTAAAAAAAAAATCAAAGCACAATGTTTAAAATTAATAAAGATTTAAAGTATTTAAGAAGTGCTTAAAAATATGCATAAAAATTTTTTTTAAATAACAGAAAGTATTTTTAAAAAATTAAAAATTTTTGATTATGTCAATAAGTGAAGCAAAAATCTTCATGATTTTGTTCTCACTGAATCAAAAAAAAAACACTCTTGTACAAAGATTTTTAAACAAAATTTATCGAACGAACCTGATTTGAAATACATGTGCAGTAATTATCGATACATATTGAATTACCTGTACATTTCGTGTAACCGATTTCACAAATTTCTCCCGGTGCTCCTAAAATTTAATTATATTTACATCGTCACTCAGCCATGTCCAAATGTCACCATTTGCACCAAACAAGCATGGAGCACATTAAAATTTAGGCATTGGTATAATTTTCAATTTCATCATTGGCTTCTTCTGTGCAACAAAAATTGTTTTTTTCCGGACGAAAATTTTATGCATGTATAATATATCAAAAAAATATCAGAAAGAATTTTTCCACAGAAGAATTTTGAGAGAATATTTGCCATCAAATTTTTTGCATTGTTGATTTAAAATGGTCATTGAAACTATCTGATAGTTTCGCGATTTTTTTTTCATTCTTTTTCAACAAAATAAAGATCAATCGAAGAATTAAAAAAAACATTTTTAAAAATAAAAAATTAACTTTGCAAATGCAATATTTTTAATTTCCTATTATTAATTTTAATTTATCCGAAATATATTGCTTTTTATTTTAGTCAAAATTTTTCAAAAAATTTTTGACTTTAATCTATTGAGAATCGCAAGCTTCACCCATATTCACTAAAACTTGTTAAATATGTTTACCAAAAAATTTCCATCAATGAAATAGTCCAGTAAAAGAACATAATTAATAATCATTATTAATATGAAAAATTTTTTTTACAGTTAAAACACAATTTACCTATCTGTACAAATTTAGAGAAAATATAATCTTTATCGTATTTTAGCTTTCCTTGATGAGCAACTATTTCAGTTGAAGCGCAAATGTGACCGGTGGGACACACACAGGAATCTTTCAAGCAATATGTACCATCACGACATACTGTCGGATCATCTGTGCAGTCATCTATAAAAATCAATCAACAGAAGCTTACTTATAGCAAAATTGAAAATTTTGAAGAAATTCATGATTGCCTTTATATGTTTGTAAGTTAAATAACTTTCTGACACAAATATTCATCATATGATTATTTACTCAGACAACTAGCAAATTTTAATTGATTCAGAGTAAAAAAAAAAAAATAATATAATTTCTCACTTATACAATACTTACCTTATGGTGTTATGAAAAAGAACAATAGAAAGCCTGAAATTTAAAACTATTTTTCAATTTATAACCACGAATATGTTTGATGATGAATAAAATAAAGAGAGTGTATTTATTCATTCGTTCATTACTTCTTAAAATCAATGACTTTTTTTACTTCAGTAAATGCTGAAGCACAAAAAGAGAGAACATTAAAATAATAAATGAAATTGATTCATTTGTAATTGATGAAAAAAGGAATGAGGTAGTCAATTAATTCATCATTTGTTTCATATGTGCTGCATTTTTGTTTATTCATTTTTTTCAATTTTTACAAAATTTTCTTCACTAAATAATTAGTAAAATTGTTTTTATAACATGTTACTATTGCACATAACTGTTTCAAACATTGAAAATAATTTCTTTTGTTTTTTTTTGCACTAATAAGTTTTAATCATACAATTATTCTGGTAAAAAATTTTTACTAAATAATGTATGAAAAAAGCTTATACTACGATAAATTACAATATGTCTTTCTCGTTCAAAATACATTCTCATAATTGTAGCAAAAATATTTAAATATGTGAAACAATAAAAGTAGAAGAATGATGGAAGAATTTTTGTGAGGAAAAGAAAATTTAAAATTTGATATATCTAAAATTTAATAAAATATATACATTTATTTCAATTTTAGCTTCAGAAAGAGAAAGTTATTGTAGAACATGAATGAATGAATGATTCAATGGTTCTTAAAGGTATGATTTAATTTTTTTAGTTTCATCATATCTGATGAAATAAAAAGAGAGCATGGAAAAATTTTTCTTTTTGAGGATAATATTAAATAATATTAACTGCTAGCAATTCATTTGTTTTAAACTTGTTGTAAAAGTAGAAATTAGATTTTAAAATTTATCGATTACATATTGAATTCTACGTGAGAAAATGATACAGCTTTTACATTTTTATGATAAAATTGACAAAAATTTATGCAACGAATTACTTTGCAAACGTTGATCATTAAACTATCAAAGGAATCCCGAAATTTCTCTTCAATGAGAATATCACTGTCAAGTACTGACGTAACTCGATTTAAATTTGAATTTATTAAATAAGTTCTTTTTTCTATGCACATACGTCTCTTTTTTTGTGACTCACTTAGAATAGCAGAAAAATATTTGAGGAATGGAAAAATTGAAATTTGATTTGAAGGGAGCAAACAATAGCTATGCTTAATGGTTAAGTTCTAAACAGAAATGTCTCATTTTTTTTTCTTCTTCTATGGCTAGACTGAGTGCTAATTAAAATGTAAGAATTAATTTAGTTTGCTATATTTCATTCCACTTCTGAAAACTTTTCGTGGAATTCTTCGCAATAGCTTGGTGACAGTCACACGAAAGATTAATTTTATATTGCGCTAAAGTGGTCTTTGCACTTATTCTGTTAATGGTGAATTGCAAAAAATAAAAATTAATTATTGAAAAACTATGCTAAATTAAAATATAAATTAAGCAGACTTGATGCATATTTAAGTGTCAAAAGGTCACGCACAGCACAACACAGCACACCATGCAATATAACAATACTGTAAAATTAATGATATCCGAAATGTGCATTGCTCTTTGAACATGAAAGTATTTAACTTTTAATTTTTTTAATCTTTCAAGAAAAATTAATTTTTAAATAAACTAAAAAGTGTTTTGTTGACGATGAGAAAAACAGCATAGTTCAGAAGTATCTTAATAAAAAGCCGTAAAATACCAAAATTGATCATTTAAATTGAACCATTTCAGTAAGCTATTATTGCCTATTGATGCAAAAGATTCTTACCGCGAAAAGCTTCAATACATTCATTATCAACGATATTATTTCGTTCAGGTGGACAGGTACACATTCCACGGATACAGCTCGAATATCCGGTACATCTTTCTTCATTCATACATGACATTCCCGGACTTGATTCTTAAAAATTTGCAAATTACAACAAAGAAATCGAAATACGAATTTCACTGCTTTCATTTCTTTCATCCTCTGAATTTAATATGTTTTGTTCTTGATATTAATAAATTGCTATTTGAAATCTTAAATTTTAAAATAATTTTGGTAAATTTTACCATTCAAATCGTTATATGATTGAAAGTGGCATAAAACATTGAAAAATGTTACAAAGAAAGCTTAGAAAATAAAAAAAACAAAAAGAATTGGTATTAAGTGGAAAAAAAGCAAAAAACAAACCGATATTGATTGGTACGCAAAATCCTGATCGAGACATGATGGTACCTGAGATACAAGAACAGAAACCATCGATGCAATGAGATCGAGAAGGGCATTGCTGGCTTGTTTCACATCGAACTGCAAGAATGGTACGACATTTCCGGTATAATTTGGATTGTACGATTGACACCAATAATTTCAATTCAACTTAATCTCATGGAATGCTAAAAGTGATAAATTTTTTCTAACATTTTAAAGATTTTCAAGAAAAACGCAAAAAAAAAAAACAATTAGGAAACAATGAAATTGAATGATGGTTTTAGAATTCCATTGTTGTATTGCATGTTTGGAATGAATTTTCATTATAACTTCCATCCTTTGACTATAATATAAAATATAATAAATGTGTGGCATATATGCGCTATCAGTCATTACATCATTGGATATGTGCACTCTGCGCCATATCATCACAATCAGCGCCCATACTATCATATTAATTGATGTTTAATTTGAAGCAAAAAGTAGATGGTAAAAATTAGCACATTGTTCTGCTCTGAGTATTCACTAAAACATTAACTTATAATTGAACTAATTCATCCAATTATTTGTTATCGTAATTGAAAAAGGAATGAAAATGTAGAAACGAACAGGTATTCATCGATTTTACAGGTTTAGATTTTGTTTGTGAATGTACCGTTGACCGTATTTCTTCCAAATTTCGATTTGTTGATGTTGTCATAACTTTTACAGATGAGATAGGAGGGATTGCAGGAGTTGTTACAGGTAACAAATTTGTTTTTTGTGATATGATCGGTAATGTTGGACGTGTTGTATATGCTAATATCGAATAACCGCCATACAATAATTCCTCGAATTGTCGCAGACGACTTACTTAATGTCTTTTAATATATTTCATTTGCAAAATTTGATGCTTTAATTTTTTGGTAAAAAATTTTAAATTTCAATATGAATTGAAAAAGGTAATATTATGTTATATTATTAAATATTAAAAATTTTTATCTATTTAGCGAATACTGTTTGGTCTATATTTAACACGTAAATTTATTAAAACAAAAAAATGATGATCCCTTTCTTTTTTTCCTCAAAATTTCTTCATCAGCAATTAATTAATTAGTGTGATATGTGTAACTTACCATCAACCATAAATTTGCATTCAGTATCGGATATGCGAGTGCCCAAAGGACATTTGCAAATACCGCTACGACAAACGGAAAAAAACAGACAGAGTGTTGTTTCGTTGCATACACCACCCGATATATTTACAATCATTTCAGTTTGACGACTTGATGGAATACGTTCAATGCCAGCATCAATCAGCGGTAAAGGTACGAAGGTTGTAGAACGAAGGCCTGTTTTGTCTAGATTAACATCTAGGCCTGAATCTATCACTTCATTTGTTGCTGCTTCAGTGATACTGTTAGTCATATCAATGATTGTTGTTGTTACTGTTGGTATTATTGTTTGTGAATGATTGCTGGAAAATGTTCTCACTCTCGAGATACATTCATTATCGTCAATATTATGATATCCAGGAAGACAAATGCATATTCCCTTACGACATTCTGTATTATGCATTGTACAGTCGTAATTTGTCATACATCGTTTACCAATGCGATCAACTGAAAAAATCAATTATTAAAAAAATTAAGGACGGTTTTTTCTCTCAATTTTATTTTAAAAAAAATGATAAAAAAGCAAAAAATTACGTTATGCAAATATATATTTATCTAGCAAAAAAAGAAGGCTAAAGCTCCTATCACATTGTTTTAAATTTAGAATTAAACGAATTCAACATGTAGTTTTATAGCTGTGTTTCACATCTTATTTGAAATTCTTTAGAAATTATTATACAAAATGAAAAAAAAACCTCTTTTATGTAAATTCGGAAACATTCTCTGACATCGGCCACCTTTCATGATCATATTAAATGGACAAATACAACGATAACGAGAGCAATAAGCACCACCTGTGCAATCATCGTTACTTTCGCAACGATTCATACGAAGTGTCACTCGAGTTACATTAATTATGGAATGATTTGATCGTTTCCTCAGTATATTTCCATCTCGATTAAAAATTTTCTCCGATGGAAGCGTAAAAATTGATTGTGCTAAATTAAAACAAATTGGATGAGTAAAATAAGAAAAGTTACATGCTTAATTTTAATTGGAAAAGTTTTACAATAATGATTTACCATTAACAAATTCACATCTTTCATTTTGCAAGATAGTATCCGCAGGACATCGACACATTCCATCCACGACATTGCAGAACGATCCACCAGTACAAAATTCACCTTTTCTACACGGGGAATTAGGCTTAGCTAAAAAAAGCAAAAAATAAAAGTACATTAAGTTTCAAGTAAAATTTCAATTAACTTATTGATGTTTAAATTTCTATTCGAGATCAATTGTGAAAAGATTGTGAAGAAATGGCGATAAAATGATGATGCGCAGACGAAAAACTATTGAAAATTAATGAAAATTTACCTTGATAGTTAATATAATTCTCGATTTCAACACAGTTACCATCTCGGGATGCTTCACCATCAGGACATGAACATGAACCATTAATGCAAACATAATTTGATATACAAGTTTCACCATTAAGGCATGATTCACCAGGTTCGGCAAATACCATTTGACATCGATCATCCATGAAAATCTCACCTGCTGGACAATGACATCTGTAAATTTTTTAAATTTATATAATATTTTGTTAAATTCAAACAATCTCGAGATATATTCGTGCTTTCATAAATAACATATAGGCCACGCAGCTTATCCATCTGTCAGCTTTTGA
This sequence comes from Acanthocheilonema viteae, assembly GCA_900537255.1. NCBI lineage: Eukaryota > Metazoa > Nematoda > Chromadorea > Rhabditida > Onchocercidae > Acanthocheilonema > Acanthocheilonema viteae. The sequence continues at coordinate 39,060 of UPTC01000304.1, read as the reverse complement.
TCTCTCTCTCTCTCAAATAATATCATCTTTCATCCCAAAATGTAAAAGTATACAAATTGAATTGCAAAAATAAATGATCCAAATATTTATTAGCAAAATTTTGATAAAGGCTACTCTTCGAAATTTTGTCCCTTTTTTGTTAATTTTTTTAAATTTAAAGATGCAAAAATTTTTGCCTGCTTGCAATACATTTCGTACCAGCTGTGCAATCAGCATTAGTGATGCATATTTTAATCGGTGATATTAATGTACGAGTAAGCATTGGTATGCAAATTTGATCATGATATTGATATCCATCTTAAATATAGCCATTTTTTGGGAACAATTAATTAATTAATTCGTCAAATATGGAAGTATATAAAACTTTTAGATAAGATGTTGCATAGATATGAATATAAATGAACAACTGTAAAAATTAATTTAATTAGCTTTTATTTTAAAAATTTTCTAAAAAATACAAACCTTGACAGATGCAAAGACCGCTTTGATGATCACAGTATGAGTTTCCAGCACATTCCGAAGAATTTGTACATTCGCCGAGTGAGTCTGCAACAAATTTTGCTCTCCAAAATATACCAGCGGTTGATCAAATTAATCAATCAAAACAAAATGACATTCTGATCAATTGAACGAACAAATAGAAATTGCTAAAATTTGAATATATATGTTTTAAGCTAACCGATTGTTGTCATACACTGTCCATTATTCGGAAACATTCCTTGTGGACATCGACAAATTCCATCAATACACAGTAATTCATCAGGACATGTCTCTCCATTTATGCATATCTCTCCGTTGTTTACTGAAAATTGAAAAAAAAAAGGTGTGAACATTATATTCGATCATATCGTCCAGAAAAAATACATAATGATATGTGTTTTTTTTTAGGCTTTTGCCAGTTAAATTTTAAATTGAAAAATTTTTTTAATAAGGTAGTTTTCAAATATCAAATTCACAAAAGATAATTTTATCAAAAACAAAAAAATTTTCTGATGATTGAATAAAATCAGCAATTGTTTATAACATATTCTTATCATTTACAACTTGAAAAACTTACTAAAATAGCAATATGGAAGAATAAAAGAACAAACAAACTTTTTCCTTTAGCTATACATATGCCATTTTGGTTCGTTGTACCAATTGGGCATAAACAAATCTATAAGTAAAATCCATCATCCATAAGCAAAAAAATTAAAAATTAAACAAAAATTTTAAAAAATTAAAAATCACTTTCAGAATCTAATCAGTCATTTATCATTTACATTCTTCCCTCCTGGAATGCAAAAGACGATATCACTGATATGTGCTGAAAAATAAATATCTTAACATCAAACCGTTCTATTACAGACTGATCCGCCGATGCAAAATTCTCCATTAGCGCAACTGTCTCCAACACCGCCAATCAACGTCAAATCACGACATTCTCCATCCTATTAACATTAACATTTTTTGTTTCAAAATTCAAACCTCAGATATTGCAAAAATTAAGAGGCGATAGGAAGTAATAAATATTAATATTTAACCTTTAAAACAGTGCCAATTTTACATTGACAAATGCCATTAATGCAATTTGCAGCTTCGTGACAAATTTGAGTTGAATTACACGGCGAACCAACGGATACTTTTTGTTCCAAAATACATCCAGCAGAATTTGATTTTGTTCCAAATGGACATTCGCATCTGTCGAAAAAACAATTTGAACCGTCCAAACATCGTTCATTTCCATTTGGACAAGCACTTTCCATTGATTCTTCAATTGCAAATTTATAAATTTAACTTTAATAATGTACTGCAAACAGAATTAATTAACAGACATATTTTCCACTTCTACATTTCTCCATAATTTTATTCTTTTCAAATGATCTTAATTCATTTCAATTCTTTAATATTCATTTACTTGAACGAGCCTTAATAAAGCACCTATTCATTTATTTCAAACAATAAGTAAATAACAGTACCTGAAGGGATTGGTTTACAAATTCCATTTACAGATTGCTGAAACTTGGGACACTGACAAATATTTGCAATGCAACTTGAACCACCGCTACACTGTATGGTTGAGTTACACGCTGAACTTGGTGGTACAGTTCCGCGCGGAACACATTCCTCATTCAGTATGATATTTCCTACTGGGCATACACAGGTACCAGCCAGACAGAACGATCCACCCAAACAAATTTCACCATTTGCGCATGATTTCATTGCTCCAACTTCTAAAAAATCCTCTCATACTTTTATAGATTTTTTGACGAAAATATAATTAATTCATCAATTATTCATTCACTCTATTCCTTATTTTGAAATTTCAAAATTTATTTCATAAAATGCTACTCTCAAATTATCACATAGTTCATTCTATTCTTTTTGATTTGGAATTCAATTAATATGACATTATAGTACCAACAAAATTCCAACCAATAAATCAATCATTTTTTCGCTCTCTCATTCAATGGCTACTTCATTTTTTGTTTTCTACAGTTTTTGAGAAATTAGAATTATTAATAGTTATTATAGACTTAATTAATTACCATTCTTAAAATGTACACTTCAGTTCTCTCTCTCTCTCTCTCTTTTTCTCTCCCTCTTTTTCACTCAATGAATCATAAGAGTTTTATTAAAAAATACGTACTTTGACGGCATAATCCGTCCCTAATCATCATTGATGATGGACAAACACAAGTATTATTGACACATCTGAATCCTCCCATACAATTCGAATTTACAAGACATCGTTGTCCCATTGGCACTTGATCATAACATTTATCATTATATTCTAATTGTTTTGAATTACATCCTAAAATTAATCATCAAACTCTAATCTCTCATTAATCTAATTAACTGCCAATTTAATTGAACAATTTTGTAGGCTTTTTACATCATATCGGAATAAATTTAGAATTAAAATTGAAAGATTAAAGTGTCATAAAACTTTCAAATATATCTAACTTCTTCTTCAAATAACCTTGTTTGCATATTCCATTTTTACCAACAACATAATCTGAGGGACAACTTTCAGCACACATGTCACCTGTGAATACTTTACCGGACGAGCAACGACAAATACCTCGAATACAAATCATTTCAGTGTTATTCATTTGACATTGTGATGAATACTGACATTTTCCACCTGGTTTAACAGCTGGAAAAAAAGTTGAATTTACCTACTGATACTTCCAAACAGATCAAGTGTATAAATTTAAAAAGATATATAAATTTGAATTGGAAATTTTTGAAAGATGTATTTATCATACAAATGCTAGCTTCTTTTATGAATACTTTTTGTATCGGACATAACGATGAGAAGGCTAATCCATGCACTGGAATGATCGCAAAATTGTAGTCCTTAAAAACTTGAATACAAAATAATCAAAACGCTTAACTGAACATGAATTTATATGAAATATTTTTGTTGCAACTATTCTGGTATTTACAATATTAAATATTCCTCATAATAAGTAACAGGAATATAGTTAGCATTATATGTTTAATTTACGATATTTATTCATCGTCGCAATAAATGCACACTTTTCACAGTACTTACTTAATGATTATGGCGATAATAACAATAATTATTTATCACTAAATTATCATCAAATTATTTTTATTGCACATTTGTCATTTCATCACTCTTAAGAGAAAATTTTGCTAATAATTGTCAATTTTATGAATTAGCAATATGATTGATTGAATCGATTTAGCGAAATATTAGGAAGAAAAAAGTGAATAAAGGAGAAATGATTGTGAGATGATATATTTGATAATTGCTCGTTAGTTATTTTTATTAAATCCAAAATTTATTTGCAAAAATTTAAATATCAAATGGAATAATTTGATAAAAAACCACATCGCAGGCTTTTTTTAATAAAATGATTATATTAACACTTCAGTATATTATCTTTAATTAATTAATAACCTGTTGAGATGCCGAATGGGTTATTTTTTGCTTTTTCAATAAAATTACTTTGATCTCGAACGTTTAAACGAAGCGGTTGTGATCGTTTTCGTTGTGGTACATATCGTTTACCTGTAGAACTGTTACTGCATTGTTGCAATTTCAAACAACAAACTGTATTTCGAAGTAGTGAGAAGCAAAAATCACAATCACGTATTATTTACCATCACAAAATAGGAATTTCAAATTTTATAAAAAAAATTATAGTTGCAAAAAGGTATCATTTTAGTTTTAGTTATTGTGGATTCTTTAAAAAATTTATGTAGAAATTAAAAAGAAAAAAAAACAATTGGGCCAAAATTTCAAATCGATATTCTTAAATGAAAGGAAGAAAAATCATAGTAAAACTAACTTTTGAAACAGCTGAATGCTTTAGCTTTAAAACCTTTTGGACATTCACATTTATTCTGACCTGTGCAAATAGCACCTGGATAACTTTTAGCGCATTGTCTTGAATCTTCGCAACCACTTTGTCCCGGATAAATTACTAAAGTTGCGCAAACTAATCATCTATCTTCCTCTTTAATTTCAAATTGAATTTCTCTTTTTTTTTTCATCTACCCTCTTATTCATTTCATTTTTTATTCATCACTGTCGCATAAGTTTCATGCGGAGAAAATTAAATTAGCTTGATGAATTTCAGATGAATTTTTTCAGATGAATAAATCCTTTTTATTGATCACTGTCGTAAAACTTTATAAATTCGATTTTTTATGGACAACAGTGCAAAATAGTGAAATAGTTTTATGTTTATCTACCTGGTTTACACTTTCCATTTAAGACAAAATGTGTTGATAAGCAGCAGCACTTCCCGCTTCTTCTGTTACAGTACTCTCCTTTTCCCGTACATTCTGCTGATATTTTACATTTTGAACCTAACGTTTTACCTTAAAATAAAAAAACTTTTTTTAATTTAGAAATCTAATCAAAATCAAAACATAAACTTTCCTAATATTAATGATATTATAACAGCTAGAAAATTGATCATCGTTAGTGTCTATTAGAGAGATGAATGATGAAAAAGAAAAGGAGATTTACAAAATTTGTTAAAACTGCTCTGAAATCAACTAAGTATTTAGTGATCATTAAGAAATTTCTACAGTTTATATCCCTTCATAATAATTTGTTATTGTTTCTGATGAAAATAATTTAAAACTTAAAATTTAACATAAATGGTTGCAATATTACTTGACTTTAAAATACATTGACCGTTGACCTCGTCGTACAACGGTTCACATGTGCAAATATTATTGATGCAAAAAGTATTTGGAGTGATACACGGCAAGTTATGTGAATTTGAATAACAAAACTTCCCAATTTCATTGACACGAGCTATTTCGCTCGATGAGGAACCTAAATTTTAATAATTTAAAATTTCTATGAACTTTTAAGCAGGTAAAATTGTTTGAAAAAAAGCTGAAATTCACAAAAGACATTAATAATATTCTGAATAGACAATAAAGGCAAAATAGAAAGCGTCAAATATATTATTTAAAAGTAATGCAAAATGATTTCAGAAATCTTTTACTATCATCATTCTGTAAGGTACACTTTTCATCTTTCAGTAACCTTTCAATAATTCTTTTTTCTCCTCCTATTCTTCTTTAACTTCTTTATTTTTGTTTAAATTACAGCTAATAAATTGAATGAAAATATTTCTGATTTTATTTGAAGTTATTGTTAAGAGTTCGTTAGTTACATTAATTATCTTTTATTTTGCATTATTTATTAGGAAGAGAAAGAATATTTCAATAAAAATATTGAGAATTTTTAATAAAAATAGTCAGAAATGATGTCAGATTAAAAATGACAAATATTTCTCGCATAAAATGATTAATTATAACAATATTTGAGTAAGAAAACATATCAAAATTTTATTTATCCGTCCAAATGAAATAGAAAAATGAAGTTGAATTTAACAAATTAAAAAAAATGATTGAAACAATTCAAATAATAGAAATATAGTAAATAGATTTGTCATTGCTAAAATACACACATTCTTTTAAGTTATTCATTATAAAATTTTTCAATTTAAAGCACAAATTTTCGTCGGAGAGTTAGCAGAAAATTTTTCCTCCCGATCATTAATCATTCATACGATTCAAATTCAACTAATAACTTAACGTCAAAAGTTGTATTCTTCTTCTAAAAGTTGATTTAAAAAAAAAGTGTAATTCAAATAAGAAAATTAAATTACTTACCAGCAAATAAAAATGATAACAAAAATACAATATCCATTGAATTTGTAGTTTCTATTTAAAATATTCAGCTCTTAAGAAGTGCTGCGACACTTCCGCCAAATTCGTTTTAATATCTTGATATTTAGAAAAAAGAAATACTGTTGCTAATGGAATTTTTGGTGTGCAGGATATGCTGAAAAGAATGGAATAAATTGAAAATAACGGTTATGCGAATGAAAGCTATTAATAAGATTCAAATTTTGCTACTTCATTGGTCAACAAATTTTAGTTTATCCTACCTATAACATTTGGAACAAATTAGTTTAGTATACCGATACAGGTATGGTTTGAAGATGTTATAAAAGCTTTCAATGTTTGGTTTTACCCATGTTAGTATCCGAACCGATACGGCTAACTTATCCAAAGCTAAGTGATATTTAGAGACAGCCTCTGTATTTACACAACTGAACCAACAACAAAACTCTTTCTGTCCATTAGTACTTCCTATTTTCAATTGTAGTAGTAATGCAAACAACATTTGCATATTTGCACTAAACAATATTTAATAACGGTAAGAATGAAATTGTTAGATGATTGAAATCAAAAATATAAAAATTTATTCTTTTTATTTCTTAAATTTTACAGTAAGTAAATTTTTGATGTGAACGATGGTGAAATGATAAATTAGATATCAAGAATGTTACAATAAATTTGTTAATTTCAGTAATTTTTAATTCTTTTTTCATATTTATTCGATCTTGGATATCTCTCAGAATTCAATATCAGAAGGATACTGTAATTAAAAAAATTCATTGATAATGTGAATTAATTTGCTAATAGGAAGTAAAACATTTCTTTTCTTAATGTAAATATTATTTCCAGCATAGCAGTTTAGATTTCTTTTTGAAGTGTAAAGAACAAAACAATAGCTTTGTTATTATTTTACTTGATTTTCAAGTAAAATTTAAATAAAAACTGTCGATTTGTTAATATTTTACTTGATTTTCACGTAAAATTTAAATAAAAAAATTATGTTTAGTAATTACCACTAATTTTTTCCCTTTTCTTTTCTTGAAAAAAAAATTATAATATTAACGAAGTATTAAAAGTCAAGAAATGCAATGTAATTTGCAAACAAATAAAGCAAATATTAATTGCATATTTACTGAAATCTTTATTAAGCACGTGAAAAAAGTGTGATGTATAAATGATAGAAATTTATTGGTTATGAATGTTTTTGTTGATTGATTCGATGAATGTTCCGTTCAATAGCACCGCTTGCTGAAATAAAGCAATAGCAATTTGATGAAATACATCACATCAATAATAGTATAAATATAGAAGAGAGAAAAAATAATTTTTACTCCAACTCTGAGAGGAAAAGCTAATTTGTATTCGATAATTTTTTCTCCGTTATCTCTCGATATTCATATGCATATATATAACCATATCATAGTTAACGATTGATAAGACTGGTTGTTGAAGTCTAATCGTTGGCTATGACATATCATGCTTGTCAATGTATTATCAGCTATCCAATAATATATACCTGTTGGATTCGTTATCTTTATGGACTTTAAAAAGCTTTATTGTTAGCTAATAAATCCTTATCAATCCAAAAATTCTTCCGCTGTTGACAGTTCTAATTTCTATTTTAATAAAGTTTGAATTTTTTCATTTCTCAACTAAGTTCAATTTTTTTGCTTGCGGTACTAAGATTTTTAATTTAAATTTTAATCCGACTTGACTAATTTTAGATGAAACACTGCACCATTTAGGATTTGCTGATAAAGAAAGAAACTCATTAACAATAAAACATAGCCATTAGTTTGCAGTAGATGTTATGAGGCTTTTTCTTAGGAGTAATGGTTTTTCAAATTTGCTCAAATGTGGTTTTGAGAAATTGGTTGCCATATTTCGATTATTCAGAAAAAAAGCCAACTTGAACTTAGTTGAGAAATATTGATTTAGCATTTATTGTTGTTAGAATTATTCATTTAAAAATTCATCAAAATTCAATTATTGCACTATTTCACTTGCTCATGACTTGTCACATAAACTTTTCGAATATTTTTTAAAAACATTTGATGCAACGAAATATGAATATTTAATTAATTAATCTCTAAATCAATCTCGATTTTTACAAATTTCATATTTGTTATTGTATTTTTTCCCCTCCTGAATCGAGATGGTTTTTCATTTTGGCTTTCGGGAAAAGATTAATGAACATTTTATTTTCAAGCTATTACCAAACTTAGCAAACAGTCTAAACTGTGTCATTTAATCATGAAGGTCAAATTTCATTGTTATTGAATTTAATAAAATTATGGATGATGACAATGGCGTTGGTGTTCTTCTTGTCTTCTCTCTTTTTTTTGGCAAACGCTGTTTAGCACATCATTTTTAAATTTTTACAGTCTTTTTGTATTCGTGATTAATTATAAGATTGAATAGCGCTATGGATAAGGTTGAATGTGAAAATTTTGAAAGTTAAACTGATTACATTAGCAATATAAACTTTTTTTTAAAAATCATACTTTTTTGAAATTACTCATTAAATTTAAAAGATAACAAATGAGTAATGAATCATATTGTTGTGATATCATAAAATTAGTTCATTGATAGTGTAATTTGTAATGATTCTTTTTTTTAAAGTAAGAATGAATACTTTTCCTTGGATTAGTTGGAGCGGCTTTGTCGTGTGTAAAGGTGTTCGAGCTGTGTATGTATGTGTATGTGTATGTGTGTATGTGTGTGTATATGTGTGTGTATGCGTGTGTGCATGTGTGTAAGGTTGCTAAATGTTAAAATGTTAAGTGTAACTATTACACGTTTTTAAGAATATCGCTCACTTTCATCTTTTCAGGATGGAAAAGCATTTAAATAATAAGTCAATGAATTATCAGATGTAATATGAATGGCAAATATGAAAGATGATTGATAATGATTTATGACTGTAACATTAATTTACATATTTTCCATTTTTCAGAAAAAAAATAGCTTCTATAAGCAATCTGTGTAATATATACAAATGCATTCTCACTCTTCCTCTCTCCCCCTCCCTCTCTCTCTTTTCCTGTCTGCTTTTGTTAATTGATTTTGTTATTGATTTATGTTGATGGTATTAAAAGTTATGGTCATCGTGGATTAGTAATAATAGTTAGAGGTCAACAAAGTGCCAATTTTACTGCTTCAATATTAATTCTCTCTCTTTTCTTTTTCAATTTAAAAATCTTTCATTATTTTTTTGTTTACTGTCACATCTGTCTGTCAGAGAGTATCGATTTCGTTTCTGTTATAATTAACTAAATTTTTTTTTCATTATTGTTTATTGTTTGTGTTTCAGCTCTCTAACATTTCTATTCAAAGTTAATCTTTGACATTGATGAAGAAAAAAACAATGATAAATTATGAGTAAAAGCATAAAATATATCATATGCAATCTCATTTTAGCTACAAATATATAATTCTATTTTAAGTAATTACATTTTATTCCAAAAAAAAAAATTTTTTTTGTTTAATTTAGAAATTATACATTATAAATAAAAAGAGAAAAATACATCCTTTATTGTAGCGATTAATTTTGGTCGTTTAGATGGATTATATTACAATCCCAATGATGTAAATAGCTTTTTAGCTTTAAAGTGATACAAAGTGATGTGCTTTCAGTAAAAGCAATACTAGACGATTAGTCAAATGATTTGAAGGATGACTGAGAGAGAGAGAGAGAGAGAGAGAGAGAGAGGAAGGGAGAGAGAAGAAAGAATTTTCTAATATATTCAATCATCAATATGTTGGAAAATTCATTTCTTCCTCATACTATTCACCTTTGACAGCTATCTGATATTCTCTCTTCTCTCTCCCTCCCCTTTCCCTCCCTCTCTCTTTCTCTCTCTTTCCTCAATGTCTATATGAACTGAATTACTATTATAGATGTGTATACATATATACGTATATATGTATCTCTTATCTTCCTTTTGTTTTTGCGCCTCATCGGCTAAGTAAGCGTAGGATAAAGCTTCGATGCTCTCGATAGATTGCCCTCGGTGAAAATGCGAACATTTGATGAGATGATAGTACAACAAGTCAATATTATTATCACTTCCCAGTATTTATTTTTATTTTAACTATTTCTTTCCTTTTTTTGTTTGTCTTGACAAATGATTAAATTTTGCTTTAATTTTTTCTCTTGTTTTTTTACGATGCTTGTTCACAGAATAAGCATCGATATAAATAGCTTTTCATATATAGTTATACATATTTAAATGAAATTTATTATTAATAAAATTAACAAATTATTTGATGGATTTATTTTTGGTAGAATGAAATTGGACTTTAGCATTGTAATAATATGAGTTTGAAAAATTATTGATTTTGTTCCGTTATTCATGCTAACTGATAAGAGGCCCTTTTTTTTAAACTTCTGATGATTAATGGAGAAGAGTAAAAAGGTTTTGATATTTGAAATATTTTTTATTTGAAATTGAATTGACACGAAATGTAATGCTTATTCTTCTAAATTGAATTATTGTTGTTGTTTTTTGAAAATATTTTTGAAAGTAAGAAAAACTTTTTCTTAAAAATATGATTGGATTAATTTATTATTTCTGTATTTTACTACTAAAATTGAATCATTCGATAGAAAAAGAAATTGAATTTCTTTTTGGCATATTTTAAGAAACTCTTCTTACTTTATATATCTTGGAATTTACTGTTGAAAAGATTGAAATTTTAATGTTATATATTTTTTTCATGGTCAACCATGAATTATTTAAGCAACAAAAAGAGCCAATGAAGACTTTAAGTAATATGCGTAATGATTAATTTTTATTTAAATTCAGCAAACATTGATGTTACGATAATAATTTCCATAAAGCATTCATTTCTGGTTCAACATGTTGTTTTTCAACATTTTTAATCTTTTTTTACATAAATTTTTATTGGTGATAACAAAAGAGCAGCAAAATAGTATAGACTTATTTTCTGATGCCCGCTTTTTGTACTATAAAATAATAGATAAGTATCGACAACATTTTGAGAACTACTTTGAAAAAGTTTTTTTGTTAGTTGAGCTCTTCAAATTGATATTTCAAAAAAAAAATACGTATATACTTATAATATAATGTTTGAAGAAACGTACTATTCTATTTTTTTCATTTATTTCATTCTTTGCAAGTAATTTAATTTGCTTATTTGGCTATTGTCGTAAATTTATAACACATTATCTGCATATTTATTCTATGTCACACTTACTGAATTTCATTTCTTATTAATGAAATTCGTTACAATCAGTTGATAAAATTATTGCTGCAAGTTGTGATTTTATTTTTCAATTATAGTACGAAATAGTAATTATACTTCATACTATAATATGAATATGAAAAATGAGACATTTAGCTATAATTACTATTTCATACCTTTAGCTAAATGTATAATTGTTGTTATTGTTTATTTATTTTTTGATTATAATTAATAATGTTAGAACAGTTGATTAAATTGCATGAAATCATTAACAATTTCCTTCTACTTTTTATTTCTTCCTTTTTCTTATCATTAGCACTATCAAATGAGTCATTTCGAGCTATTATTGTAAAAGATCAGAAATGAATGAACTTTGGCAGAGTGATTAAGTGTATTTGAGATTCATTAATAAAAATTATATCCCTGTGTATGGACAGATACATTAATATAACTGATCTCATTGAGAGTAAATCATTTTAAAATCCCAATTGTTTATTCATCAATTTTTAGATTTGAAGTGAAAATTGAAATGAAAAAAGTAATAAAAATTATGATGATGATTATTATTATTATTGTAGAAATAGAAACTGAGACATTTTTCCTAAAAATTTTAATTGGTTTAATTTTTAATTGCTGGAATTTCATAACGTAGTAAAAAGTGAAAGAAGAAAATTGCTATAAAATATTAATCTATCCTGTGCATTTTTTTTTTCATAAAATAATTCTATGCAGAAATTATTCGATTATTATATATTTTTAAAATCTAGAAACAATTTAAATCGAAACACTCAATTTCGAACTCCTTGATTTTTACATTTTCGAAATTTTCAAAACGTCGGAAGCGCGATATTATTGAGATTATTTTAGAGTGGGAGTGAAGAGGCTTCTGAGGCCGTTTGTTTAATCCCCCTGAGTATCTTGCCGTTGTTAATTGCACTTTTCCAGCTTCTATTATTTCGAATTTCTTATCAAATTTTAATTTTTGCAATTACAATAAGTTAACTCAATAAGTTACAACAAGTAATTTCATACGTTCATTTTAAATGATAATCACATAAAGATAATCCCGTGAGATAATTTTTAGGTTGGCAAAAATTTCAAAACATAAAAGTGAGCAATTCATTCACGATTAAAAAAAGAGATTATTTTGAAAAATATTTCTTGCATCACTCAATAGATCATATTTCAAATGTAAAAGCACTGTTCTTAAATTTCAACTTAAATAATCGGCAAACTGTATCTAAAAATGACCAACAATATGAATTTTGTTGGTTTTCGTTTCAATATAATATAGTAATATAGTATTATAGTAATATATTTCAATGTAGTATTTATAGTAATTACCCTCAAAAGAATCAGTTAGTGATATTTGAGTAATGCATTATTTTAATTTGGCTTTCTTACATAAACGATTAATGAAATTCTGAATTCAAAATAAAAATAGAAAAATTTTCTGAATGTTGTATGGTAGACAAAAACATTCAACATATTATATATGCACCGTTTTTTCTTATGTTAGATTTTAACGATTGGCAAAAAAGTAACTGATATATTTTTTTCATTCGATAATTTCAAACAACCCTTTTTTTGTAATTCAAAAAAGTTGATTTAAATCTCTCATCAATTGACAGTTAAGTTTATCAGTTGATTGATATGAATAGTTTAGTTGTTTTTTTTTTAAATTGAAACGATCAAAATATTAGGAAAAACATTGTATTGGCTTGGTATCCCAAAAAATTTTACCGCTCCTCTTTAGGGAATATTTCGTCCATTTCAAACAAATTCTTCTTCCTCCTCTGTTTTCTTTCTTTTTTTATTTTTTCGTTTTCCACAATTTCAAATTTTACTTTTTCATATTTATAATTTCTTTAAAAAATTGATTTATCATTCAACACTGTAATTGTATGATTATAGCAATATACCACTTAGTCAAATGAAAATCAATCTCTATGTTCATATGTAGCATGAGATTTTATTAATTGTGAAATTTAAATCAATCGATAATTATAACAATTTTTAAAGAAATCAAAAATCTATTTAAAACATTCATTTGTTACGAGTATTAATTATATCGCAAATATTCTATGCAGTAAAAAATTATCCATTTATTATCGGAGTCATCATTGTTAACTTTTGATCTGACAGAAAGAGGAAAAGATATTGTTGACTTTTTTAATTCATCTATTTGATTTATCTACTTGAAATTCATCTACTTGAAATTCTACTAATAGCTATCTTTTGAGTTTAAAAGTGCAAGATAGATTTAATATAATTTCATGAAAATTATACTAACTTGATGGTGTGAAATTATTCTTCATCGCTTAAGATAAAGAATGTTATGTTTAACAATGCTATTGAATTACAAAGCATATGTAATATTTAATAAATTAAGCCTCACCTGTTTTCATCGGGCAACTGGCAAATGCAGTCATGCTTACATTACTTTACTTTAGCGTTATATAGTTTCATTATATAGATAGATAAATAAATGGATAGATAAATGCGCATATGAACAGATGGATAAGTGGAAAGAGAAATGCATACATAGACAGATAGATAAATTATTAGACAAGTACAGTTAAATGGATAGAGGAATACGCATATAGATATTAGATTGATGACAAATGAATGGATAACTTGTTTTACAAGATCTTTATTTTCATTTTTCTTTCTAGCATAAAATTGGAAGTAATAAATTTATTAATTCATCGATTTTTGATGAAAGGAAATTTGTTATATTCCATTTGGCGAAATTAAAATTGAAATAATGTCTTTTTGTGGCATCGAATCCATTCTTCTATTATTGTTTAATTTACAAAATTGCTCAGTTTTGATTGGAACTATAAATGCATGACAATGATGACTGGTTTAATGGTATTTCGGATCATTAAGTTTCAAAATGAGAGAATTCATTTCATTGTAAACGGAACTGTTCATCATATTCTATCACTTATTACTACTATTGATTGATTATTAATTAATTTTTGTTAGCATAAAATATCTTTGGTATATTCTTTTTTTTAAAAAAAAGATATCTAAAAAAAACAAATTTATGGCCAGCTTGCATCATTCAGCGGTTGTTTTTTCGATGATTCCATTCGTACTATCATATATTTCAAGATGGAATTGATTTCGGGAATTTTAGACGTTTTCTTTTTGCTCACACATTGATTAATTTTTGTCGGAAAGATAATTAGCAGGTCACACATAGAAAAATGTGCTACATATATGCATTGACTTTTGACCTTCTCAATCTTGCTTCACGAAAAGTAATAGTTATCAAGTAGTAATGTATTCATTCAAGCATTCCCCGCATTCTATGCTTTTTTTTGCTTTTTTTATTTGTGAGATGAATCGGTTATCTAACAGCGCAATCTGGGATGGAATTGCAAATTTTTGCAATTCCATATAATATTAAATGATTTCATCGTAAAAAGCGACCAACTATTACTTTCACTTTTATTCCTTTTAAAAATATGTGTGGAATTTGAATCTGTTTCCCAAAGTAATAATTTCATGCTAAATTCTCGAAGTTGCTTGAATTTGACACAGCATGTAATTATTACTAGAATTCAACATTTCTATTAATCCCTTTCACATTCTAACATTCTTCTAAAATGATATTTACATTATCTTTAACTCCTAATATAAACTATTTAGAAGAGTAATAATTTAAAGAAATAATAATAATTCTGAAATAATTTGCTAATATAGTTTCAATAATTGATCGATGTATAATTTAATAATTTGTCGTAAAATTTATATGAAGGTAACAATTAAATGATGAAATTTTCAGATAGCATTGCATTCGTGTGAATTATTTTACCTGTTGGAAGTACGTCTTCATATTTTTTTTGTGCACTTGAAATAGTGTGTGATATCATGGGAGGTAGCAATAGTACTCCAAAATCCGATTCATTAATGGATCATCAACCATATCCGGATATGAATGTCATATTTAAAAGCATTCCAAAAATGGTGCAGGTTAGTGCTATTTCTGATAGAATTATTTTACACTGATATTTCATTTCGAATATAATTGTCTACGTTTGTTAAAACACAATCAAGAAACATATTATTTTAATTTATGCATTTTAATTTAGTATTTTAATTGATGAGACAATTTTGTAGGTTGCCGATGATATGCATCGAATGACAAATTACATTATGGATTTGCGTAATATGACCATTGGTTTGGTTTGCTTATCAGTTGTTGGCGTATTTTTATTTCTAATTATGAAACTCAGTCAGGGTCGAAGTGGTGCTGCACGTCGAAAACGTGATTTAGGACATCGAATTGAGGTTTGACATATTTAAATTTTAAAATATTCTTTCGAAAAATAAATAATTTTTTTTTTGAATGCGGTGATTTAAAGACTGATGGTAATTGAGTGAAAATAAATGATTAATATTTTAAAAATAAATATTGCTGAATTGATTTTTTTTTAATGAGATTTTCTCCATAAAATTTTCTTGAAAGGCAAAAAACGTTAAAGAAAATGCATTATATTTCAAGAGAGAAGAAAATTTTTATGCCAAACTTATTAAATTAGTATTATCAAATTAGCTATCCCGGTGCATTTTTACCTTTTCATCGATATACACTTAAATAGAAAAATGAAAATTTTAGATAAATAGGGTTTCTTTTTATTCAGGCAATTTTTGCGAATAACTTGAGTAACGATGATTTATGTTAAGTTATTATTGATTAAAATAAATGGATGGAAATTGAATATTCGTGTCTTTTAGGCATTAGAGGATCGATCATTACCACGACATACCCATTATGGTGCCTATCATGGTTACCTGGATTCATGGCACGATTCGAGAAGTCATAAAGTTGGTAATGTTGGTGCTACGGTTATAGACATCGAAAAAATTCCGATGAATCAGTCGCAGGACATTTCGAGTCACAACGAAACCACTGCAATACCACTCGAAACACCAAATTTGCTCAATGGCCATGCGCATAAAGTTTGACATCTCTTTTTTTTTTCTTCCTTTTTATCTTTTCTCTCATTTCCATATGATTTTTTTTAAAGGTGATGAAAAAAAAATGTATTGCAATTATTGGATGTGTCTTTTGAGAGAGATTAATTTCAAATTAAAAGATGAAATGATTAGATGTTGCCATTGAATTCGTTCATTTTTTGCATATGAAAATTGAATATCGAAAAGATGTTTAAAAAGTTCTAGTAAATAACTGTAGGATAAGTAATTGTAGACAGTAGATAGAGCGCTGAAACTATTCATCTCAGGTTTATATAATCATTTTCGGGATTAACTGCCGGGATCTAGAAATGGTAGATTTAGATTTGATATCAAAAATATACAATAAATATTGCCAAAAAATGTTTGATTATCGTCGTTTGGTACATTTTCATAAGCGACTAAATTTTTTTTATATTTTATTAAAAAATCTGTATGTATTAAAATTTTTTACAGTTGCATTCCTTTCTGTTTCACTTTTATCATGCAACATTTATTCATTGCAAGACAAGAAGATAAACTTTTAGTGAATTTTTGCAATTCTTCTTTTGGTCATTTTTTTTTTTGTAAGCTATCAGTTGTCTTCTTTTTCTGATCCTGAAAAGTGCTTTTTGCTTCGAGCGCTATTTCATCATCTGTAATTTTTGATTTAAAAAGCAACTGATGTTCGTGCCAGTCGTTGGTGCTACTTTGTGTTGGATCACCGCTTTGTTTCTTTTCGCTCTTTTTTTACAAATTACTCAGTTATTTTCTTGTTTTGAAAATTTTCTGAGTTTCTCTGCTGACTGTTTTCGTTAAAATTTATTTAATTAATTAATTTTAGAAGTTGTTAAGTTATCAATAGAAGGTAAAAGGGATCAATTTCATGTCAAATGAAAACAATACTTCCCACACAAATATGAAAATTTAATTTTGTTTTTATAGGAAAAATAAATTTATTTGTTATTTATATTCTTCTAAAATAAGTAAGAAATTCTATTGGTACATGCAGTCTTTCTTCGATGCATACTTCTTGCATTTATTATCTGTATAAATTTGACTTTTGATTTCAGCTATAAAGCTTATTTTACTTTCAGAGGTCGGATCCGGTGAAGCTGGTGGTGGAGGATTTGCCATACGCTGATAGTTGAGATTGCTAAAAGATTTATGATAAGAATAATTTTATCATTGAAGCATTTAGCTCATTTTTACCTTCATTTTTTTAAGCAGTAATCATTCACCTATTTGAATTTAAAAGAAAAATCACTTTCATATTTTTTTCCAAAAATTTAACTTTTTTCAGCTTTTTAAAGTAGTGCATGTATTCAAATTATGCTGAATGAAATCAATTTTTTTTGAGACGAATGCTGTTTAAATATTCAGATAAAAAAGAGAAAGGAACAAAAATGTTATTACAATAAAAAGAAAATTGGCAAGGAAAGCCAAATTGCATCCTCACTTTTCTTGCTTTAAATTATGATCGCAACGAATGGAAAAAAAGAAATGATCAATCCTTTGCTCTTTTTTTGTTCCTCTTTTTCTTTTTTTTGCTTCAAATTATTTTAATTTCATAATATTCTCTAAAACTAACCCATTTATTAGTGTTGCGTGAATATTATAACTTGTGCATTGGCAATCCGTTTACTACCAACTTCACCACTATAATGGCTGGAATACTTTAAGCTTTAACTTTTTAAAATTTTTTTTTATTCATAAATTATTTAATTGTACTAATTTGATATATAACATAGCATGAAAAAAATTAAAATTTTGTATGCTATTCTGCTCTTAAAATGTTATCATTTCATTCATTTAAATTTGAAAAAATTATATAATTCTATTTGCATTTTTGTCATATTAAATATTGTTTGCGCCAATATATGTTTCATTCGGTTATCTAGCGAATTTTAGCAAGATTCACCGAATTTCATTGTTTTATTTACTCATTCAGTAATGTTGACTTTTTTTATGCAAGTCATTTTTTAGTTTATTTCTATGAAATATTGTAATAAAGTTTGGTTTTCGATTAAGCTTTTCGAAAACTAAACTCAAACAAATTCTTCTCAAGTCCAAATTTGATTATGAGGATAATAAAAATTATTTTTCGAAACTATGAAAAATCTGTTGTCGATGTGTAAATTTCTAACAAGTAGATGAAAGTATGAGACAGCTAATAATATTTGATTTAAGGAATTTCCTTTCAGTGGCTTCTTTTATACGTGTAAATGAAACATCGGTGCTTTACTTTGATTTCAAGTTTGCTACATTTTTTTTGTCGTTTTGTTATCAATTTTACTGAATAAATAACTTCTCTGATTATATATTTACTTCAGCATTGCAGATTTTTTTTTATTAAAAATTAGTTGTAAGTTTGAAATTGCATCACCTAATGGGGTCAAAAGTTAAAAAATCCGTGAACTCTAAAATTTTCATATAGTATTATAGAAGAAAGCAATTATAAGGTTATTTGGCTCAAAAATTTCAAATTCCATTGCAATATTATTTTTCAAGCAAATTCATTTCGTCGGTGCTTACAAAGAAAAAAGTTCGGAAATCGACAAAAAAAGAAAAGATGCAATAAAAGGCAAAAAAATCCAGCAATAAATACTGTCTGTCATTTAAGATTTTCGTCAACAACTTTTTCTCTGCTCAAAAAATGTCATCAATTATAATTGGCATGCTATCGTCAATCCTCAAATGTTTCATCTAATTTATTGACAATTAATCTCTTGCGTAATAAATGCTAAAATAATCTGAATTTGCTTGCTTGGAAGAAAAAAAAACTCTTCTTTATAAAATGGAATTTGAGGGTATTATTATGCTTAAAAAAAGAAAAAAATTAAAATAATTTAGCAGAATTAATAAATACAACTTTATGTGATCTCTTAACAAACTCATTGATCCGCTTGTTTTCATTTGGAGGTGATCTGAAATACTAAATCATCTTCTAACATTAAAATTAATTAAAGGATGAGCGATGCATACAAAAAAAACAATGAAGGATAAAAACTCTGCAGCAAGCGATAACAGTTATGTATGCATTAACTGCAATTCTGTTGTCATATATTTAGAATCTCTTTTGCCATTATTGTCCATCCACCAAAATTGACAAACTTTTAGGATTCTAAAGTTACAAGAGATTTTATTTTAAGGTATTGTATTAAATGGTATTATGGTATTTTCGAGCGTATAGTAAGTGTAAATTTGTTTTTTAATGTTTAAGGTATTATGTGGAATGGTATATAAATTTTGAGCGCATAGTAATTGCGGCAAATTTCGAGTGTTTAAAAATTTATTTTTTTATGCAAATTTTGAGTATTCGTAAATTTATGAGGTAAATTTTGAATGTTTTTGAAATTGTTTGTTATGCAAATTTTGAGTGTTTATAAATTTATGGGTAAATTTTGAGCGTTTGTGAATTGTTTGAGTGATTTATATGTAATATTTAAGATCATTTAATTTATTGCTTTGAGTTAATTTTTAACTTTCAAAAACTTTCAGTTTTTTCTTTAATTTTGAATTAATTCAAATTTAAAAATTGAATTTTTGATTCCATCTTTCACCTCAATCAACTTCCTATAACCACGTATAATTTTGCCATCCCTAGCCCTGCACTGCTCAGGCTTCATCATTCTGAAGATTCTAAAAAACCAATGCAAGCAAACAAATCACTTCCAAAAACGTGAACAAAAATGAAATTTATTAGTTTTCTGCCAAACTTCTTCCATCTTCTGAAGATGCTTTTCGAAATCTTCTAGAATTCCATTTCTTCTGTCCTTCATATTGCAATTCTAATTACAATTAATTTTATAATCCGATCGCTGATATATACATAATTATGAATGAATTTGTTCAAGATATTATTGTAAAGAAATGCGAAAAAGAACTAGTTTATTTAACTCGAAAACACCTAAATACTTAATATAAAACGAATTACAAAGAGAAGCAGGAAAATTCCTCTACAAATAAATAAAGGCAGCACAATTGTCGGTGGAATGCCTGATTGAGATTGAGCATTGATGAAAGACACATACAGAAGTGATGAAAGTAACTGTAAACAGCAGTTTGATGCCACCAAACAGCTTAGTTGAATTACAGTCCCATATAAATTGATTGCTTATTTTTTGAAGCGTAAACAGCCATGTTAACTAGTGCTACTGTTGGCCTCAGAAACAGTGATAGGCTGCTTGTAACCGAATATTAAAAATTATCAGCAAATTGATCCATTCAACGTCAGGGCTCATCAGTGGAATAAATTAGTTGACAAGCAGAATAGATTTCGTTCAGAATTCTTCTACTCCTTTCAAAAAATAATTGTTTAAAAAGATGAAACAACAGGAAATAAACTATTAAAAATCGAATTTAAAAAAGTGTCTACTAAATGGCAATCGAACTTTACAGCTTAGATGATGCGGCGCTTACAAAATATGATCACAAAAAAAAGAAGAAAAAATCAGAGAACTGTTAACATTTAATAGCAACAATTGAAAATAATAAATCATATCCATAACTAATTAACTATTAATGCTTTTATTAAAAAAAACAATACCTGCCGCTGCATAAAAACGGCCTTTTCACCTGAAGCATTTATTGAAAACATCTCTGTGAAGCCTGCATGAATCTATGATCTCGAAAAAATTGATAAAGTGCGCAGCAGCTCTCACAGATGAATTTTCATTCAACGACGTCCAGAACCTGTCGATTCAGGTGGTGTGATTGGATTAGATTCAATGAAGTAAGACTGTAGCGTACTGTTATTACCAGTTGTTGCTGCTGCATTGAGCAGAGATGTCGCAGTTGGATAGGCTGCTGATGAATGTGCTTGGTAATCACCGGCCATTGGGAATGATTGGAGAGCAGCATCAAATGATAATTGACTGAAATATACGGTAATTGAGCGGAATGACAGTGATTCTTCTGTAGCAGAATTGATATATTACTGTCCATCTCCCCAATGACATACAGTAAATTGGAATATTGCAAATGCATACTTCATCATCATGTTATAATCAATATTAGACGATTGCATGAATGCATTAACGCCAGTTGGTGTGTTTATGTTCGTTCCTGGAGTGATCGGACTACCTGTTGGTGAAACAAAAATGGGTTGAGCAGCAATAGAACCATTAGGATGACGTATTGGTGAGACGAGTGTCATTGGTGCAATCAGTCGTGGTGTTTCTGCAACAATTCATTATTGCATTCATGCAAATTTGCGAAATAATCAAATAATTAATGAGCAGTAAATCGAATTAAACTGAAATCATTGCTTTTGAATAATTTCTAACGGACAATCACGAAATATCAGGAACGAGAAGCATGCAACTGCTAATAAAGTAAGCAACGAACGCAATGAGTATTTGTTGACGGGTCGATATGTTCCATTTATAATTGCAAGTTCCATTAGCTGTTTCCGCTTTAGCTCATCGGTTCCTTCCGGCTAAAATAATTATAATTAAAATGTCCATAATCATTTATTATGTCGGGTTTTGTTGCAAGAAATTTTTTAAATTATATAAGCTGTTTCGAAAAATTGAATGGAAAACCGATGGAATGAGTAATTTCTTGATTTGTTCCACAGCAGCCTTCAATTTTGTGTAAGCACGATTAGGTGTGTCTTCACATTGAACCAAAACATGGAGCTCGTCATCCAGATGTTCCCAATTCGGCTTACCGCGATTCATCTCTTCCTTAAACCCACAAATTTGGAAGTAAATATATCTTTCTTTTTGCAAGAAGCTTTCTCACAATAACAAAATGTAACGATTTAGCAGGGCATATTACTTAAAATTAGGGAGAGTGTTATTTTGAAGTGACCCTAATTGAATATTCATCAAATTCTATTAGTCATTACTACTGCAATTTCTACCTTAGCTATGCTTCATAACTTGTATCTGTCATGAAATATGACGTTACTCACATCAACTTTTTCCTTAATTCGAAGTAAACAGATCAAAAGCGATCAAAAATAGCGCAACATACTTTCCGACGATCACGCATTGATCCACGTCCTCTAACCATAATTTTACAGCCCGTTTCTTGTTCCAGCTGTTTAGCAGTCATGCCACGAGGACCAAGTATACGTCCAACAAAATTATACTGAAAAATAAATAACTGCCAATCTTCAGTCGAAGATTTTAATCGCTAGAAAAATGAGATTTTTTTATTTAATTCAAAAATAGTTTACATCAGGATGCTCCTTGCGAGGAACATATACTTTCTCCTGAATAGTAACTGGCTCGCCTTCCGGTTCGGGTAGATCAAGGTGCTCGATGGAAAAATGACACTGAAAAAGTGCCATGCGAACGCGATTAATCTCTGAAAAAGAAGAAAAAAATTCAAGTAATTGTTATGCTATTTGAAAAAGATTTATCAGCAGGTACCAACAGGAAGGATGAGAAGTAATAAATCACATAACTCTACCCAAATTAACTCTACGAACTTTCGTGAGTACGCATTATATTATAATCGTGCTTGAAAAACGAAAAAAAAAAACTTAAGTAATCTAATTAACTATTAACAGATTTGGAGAATTGGGATTTTTCATTCTGCCAAATAAATAACTCCTACTAAATTTTATAAGAAACGATTAAAAGTTCACCCTCATCAACCAAACGTTCCATGTGACGAAAAACTTGTGGAAAGACAGCAAGCTGTTTCTTCTCCTTTAAAAGATCAGCGAGATACTCCATCGTGCATTCTGTACCGGTGACTTCTCCTTGCGTCGAATTGCCAGTTCCAGGTCCCGTGTTTCCTCAAAGTTGTAATAGCATGTTTCAATTTACAATGTGTATGCAAAAAATCTTACAAAAATTTATTTCTACTGTTGCTTTATAAAATAACAAACCTTTATCATTCCGAAGTGGTAGTAACTGCTTTCTAGGCGTTTTTGGCTGACCAAATGGTGAGAATGTCTAAAACACACAAAAATATGGCATAACTCTTTTTTACTGAAAACTGATAATACACTTTTATCTGAACGAAATAATCGATATTTCACTCTCTCTTCATAGCGATACCTCAAAATCCTTGAACATTTTGAGAAGTGGTTGACCGATCGGTGTACAATGTTGTCCAACAGATGTTGCAGCCGATGTTTCCATGGGTTCAAACGATGTCCAAAAACCGCTTCGAGTTCAAAAATTGTAAAGTAGCGAGAAAAATGACAAGTGGTATGAGGCTATAAATGAACGAACGTTGTGATGTCAGATTCACAGATTCAGAATCTACGAATTAGAAGTGTGGAGTAACTCATTAATGTTCTCAGGATAAATAACTGTATAATAGGAATTATAATTCAGTGCAAGTATATCAGGAAATTCCTAGGAAATTTTTGAACCTAAAAGTTATGCCTAAATGTATCATTATATTTTGAGCCTAAAGTTCTATTCCATATAATAAGTGAAAGCTAAGAAGAAGGCAATATCGGCC
Organism: Acanthocheilonema viteae; assembly: GCA_900537255.1. Taxonomy (NCBI): domain Eukaryota; kingdom Metazoa; phylum Nematoda; class Chromadorea; order Rhabditida; family Onchocercidae; genus Acanthocheilonema; species Acanthocheilonema viteae. Next base: position 15,288 of record UPTC01000304.1, on the reverse strand, counting down.
AAAATGAAGGAGAAAGATATGAAATAGGATAAGCCGAATTCATAGAAACAATGAACCGAAATGAAGAAATGATTGTAAACTTTAAACTAACAGGGCTAGTTTGTTTGTTCCCACAGTAACACTTCTTGTCAGGCTATTCACTTGTTAGAGCCTCTGTGTTATTACTCTCGACACCAAATCCCGAGAGCGTCGACTACCTAAAACTACTAGATTAATGTTTCAGTTTTTGTTTTTCCACCACAGCTACCGTAACCTCCGATATCCTAAAAATTCATTCACTACTTAATTTGCCTTCTAAGGACAATCCTTTCCTAACCAAATCTCTTCATGTTCTGCTCATTTTCTTCCCTCACATAATTAACAAAATTTAACTCACCGAAATATTCCAACACATAACAATTCATTATTAATGTCCTATCATATTCTTTATCTACAATTTCATCTACATATTATGAAAAAAATACGTGAACAACCCACGCAAAACATACGCTTTCACATACTTAAAATTCCACTCTAGTCTACGCCAACCAATCACTAAGATAAAGAATACGGAAGTAAAGGATATTAACATTCTTCACACTTCTTCACTAACAATGCCCAACTCATTACCACCCTTTTCTCCTCCATTTCCGTTCTCTTTTCCATTCCCCTTGCATTCCTGTCTCTACCTGTAGATCATAAGAGTAGACCCTTGGACCTGTTCTAGTAATATGCAAATTTTACTCATTCTGTTTAGAGACTATTTGTATCTTCATTGAGTATGCATCTCTGTCGCAGATGACGTGCAAATATGATGTCGATCAGTAGGGATGAGAGTAAATCAAGCGGAACGGACGTACTATATTGATGGTAAGCACACTACCGTGTCATGTAGAGTTATTTGAAGCAGAGGACAACATGAGTTACAGTGGTGCAGGAAGTGCAAGTTATTTGGATGTAGCGTAATTGCTGATAGCAGATCGATCACTCGAAGAGATTGCAACCATCTGGTACCTCAATGTTTTCTTAGTGGCAATTCTTTCTGATATCTTCGGATATCTTTCATCAGTTATCAGGGGAGGAAAAGCATGCAAGTAAATTCATATATATATATATATATTTCATGTATAGTGTAAAATCCATTTTATTTCATGCTTATCAGTAAAAAATAGAAGAAGGGTCAATTTAAGGTGAGATGAGGTCAAAGAATACATATATATAATTCTTCATCTCAGCGATATGTGATGGAATATGATGTGTAGGGAGAAAATTTACTGGCGCAAATGTCCAGATGATTACTGTTTAAATTAGTTGGTTTATTATGAGAATAGGAAATATATTATAAATTGAAACAGTTTAAGTATATCGTGACAAATACAAATGTATAAATGTTTATTATCAGTTGTAGGATTTAGCTCCTTTCATCAAGTAAACCTTATAAGTGCTTTATCTCTTCAAATCGATGAAGCATTTTGTAAGATTCTTATCAGGACTTAAATAGTGATATCTTGGAGAAGGTCTTGACATGGATCAAGTCAACATATGTGTAGCCTTAATTTGAAATTTTAACAGAAAATGCTAGATATTTTAAAGTATTTCAAATAAAATACAAGGATGAAAACTGCCTATCTATTGCAGTAGTTGACAGTAAGGAATTATGATGACATTAAAGTAGAGTCAAGTAAGGAAATATTCAATCAAGTCGCTCAATAGTGCTTCAGATGAACAGTTCAATCCTTTCAAAGTTTTATGCTTCATTATAGCCGTATATTAACAGTGACATATCAAATAGCAGACAGACAAACTAACTGATGACAAGAATGATAACTGAAGAAATGCTCTCTGTTATGGGAATTGTGACTCGAGATGTTGATTGTTGCCAGTGGTCGGACTGGATTGCACACGCATGAAGAGTAAATTTTGTTGCTGCTGTTCAAGTTGATTTTTAGTTGACGCTTCGAGACCAAGCAATGAACCAGCTGGTGCTAATAATTTATCCATTTCACAACTGTAACTGCTATCCACTTCTACAAAATATTCACTAATTTTATATCAAAATTAAAACTAAACATTAAAATGAGTGGAATTTGAAGTTTCTTGAAAAGATGATTGCAAAAGAATATTTTGCCGTTAAGTTGCTTTAAATTTAAATCATACACTTGTAGTCCTATCAAACATTAATTGATTCATTCAAAATATCACCATTTGAAATTTCAGGTCGTAAAATGTTTCACTGACAAATTTGTTTTACTTTTAACAGAGCAAGTGGATATTTTGTATTGAATTCTTGTTTTAATAGAATAAAAATTTCAGATGTTTAAGAGTACATAAAAATATTTGCCATTTTTCCATTGTATCATTGCATTCTGTGTTTTCATTCAAGACTCAATTACAACAAAAAAACTGTATAATATTTGAAAAAATTGCATAAATTACCATATCCAACAACCAATTGACCATCCAATGGTGCATCCAAATATCCTCCCGCTCCTACAACAATAATAATAAAATGAGAAATATGAAATTTTACTTTTCATTTACAATAGTCACTAAAAATTAAACAAAAAATAAAGCTTATGTGAGAATCAAATTAATAAACTGCAAAAAAGTAATTGTAAAAGAATCCAAAAGAATTTCCATCATCTCAAATATCCCTCCGAGAGTTAAAAATTTCTCACCGTAAACAGGACTTTCACAAATGCTATCGTTAGGTGATGCACTACCACTATCTAAACTTTTCGGCATACCATATGTTCCCCATTGACTGCCAGCATCCTTTTTTAATCTTTTTTCTTTTGCTCGACGATTTTGAAACCAAACCTGAAAAATTATATGTCTACCTGTAAGGCAATTTGTTGCAAGCATACATTTTGATCAGAGAGCAAAGCTGATAAAAGAAAAAAAAGAAATTATGAAATTTCGTTCCAACTTTTTTGCTCATTTGTTAGCAATCAATAAAAAATTGCACAAGGATTCTAGAAAACTCTAAGAAATCCATGGATTTTATTGATTTATTTTTATTTGATATACTAATCCAATTCAGTAAAACGTTAAAAGGTACAATATTATATTTGGAAACGATCGTGATATATAGCTTTAAAGGTTGCAACTGAATAAGCATTTAAATCATTTCGTGTTGCAACTTCAAAATGCTAGCAAGCAATGGTTGAAGTTTAAATGACATTGCAAAAATTAACCTGAACAACTCTCATGTCGAGACCAGTGTCAGCAGCCAGTTGTTCTCGAACATGCCTTGCTGGTTTCGAACTTGCTTGATAAGCTTGTTTTAATGTTTCCAAACTTTTTGCCGATATTGTAGTTCTCGGCCGTTTTGTATTCGCATCAATATCTGCTTCTAAAATAGGTTTTCTAGATAAGAAATAAATCTCATCTGTATTACTGTTGAAAAATGACAGAATTAATCAAACAGTAACAAGGAAACTTTTTATCAAAATAAAGAAATCAAGGGATCATTTCTTTTCCTTATCGAAATTCATGACTAAATCTAAAAATTTTTTTATGGTTAAAATATTTAGGACAGTAACCTTTGGTTTTGGCCATTTCATAATCAGATTTGCAAACCAGACGTCCATCAGTGGGTATCAAATAAAACTCTTCACCAGTTCGAAGTTCACGTTTGCAGATGATACATTGAAAACAGGATACGTGGTAAACGTGTTCATTAGCTCGCCTTACCACCATATCGGGACAGATTCCCTCGTCACACATTGAACATTTTGTACCAAATCGTCTGCAACTGTAGTAAATTATTTTTACAGAAAAATAAAATAAAATATAATTTATGTCTAAATTTATGATAAAAATTTTTGTTAACATTAAGATAGCTTCATATTACTGTAATAACTGTCTAATAATTTAATCAAATTTCATTTCTAACAAAAATATCATGAAGACCGTATCGTTGTCATTTTGGCGTCTTCGCGACGTCATAGTTGCAGACCGATCGGATACAGCGCAATTTGACCTATCAAAAAAGAGGTGGAGGATATTAGTTAATTAATAATTCTTGCCATTAAATGCATTCACCAATCAAATTTACCTTACTCCTAAATCCTTTAACATCCTTTACCTTAGCTTATTTCAACTTTAGCATTAATTAAATTTGTGATGAAAGAATAGATTGATTTTAATTTACAAATAATATACTTGTAAAAATGATCCTTGCAATACGGTTGTCCACCTTTTAGATAACATTTGGATGAGAGAAGCTGTTCACAATGAGCACACCGTAAGCATTGTGGATGAAATGAGCGATCGAGCACTTTGAGGACGAATCGATCACGAATTGGCTCGTCACATTTACTACACAAATACACCGTCCCATTCCTATTACTGCTAATTGTTTCTGCTATTGCAGTTCCTTAATTTAACTTCATCAATTAAAAAAAATTCTTTAGACACTTTATTCACTTATAACTCACAAGCTTAAATTAGCATCATTACAATAAATGTTTACAATAACAAATATGTGATAATTTTCTTAAGGAAGAAAAAAAAAGGATCAATTTAAGGGTAGTATTAAAATCATACTTTTAGAAAGAGAAGGGATTTTAAAGATAATTTAAGGAAAGCGAAGAAGTTTAAATAATGTAAGAAAGAAAAAAAAGGATGAAATATTAAAAATGACACTTTTAATAAGTAAATTTCCAAAAGTTGTAAAGAAAAATAATAAAAATTGGAAATTTTCACTGAATAGAATGAAAATTTAAATAAATCGAATTACAGTTATTTTTGGTGCGGAATAGAATGGAAAAGAATTAAAGTGTAAAATTGATGGAAATTCACGATTGGATTAATTTTCCAATTTGATGATTAAGATAATAAAGGAATGAAAATCATGTAAAATAACCCTCCTATCCTGTTTGCATTTCTTTTATCGGAGATGAGTTAAAATGTGAAATTGCGCCAGAAATGCATTTGGTTGTCGAAGAATGACAAATGGAAATATCTGTTTGATGCACGAAATATATATCAATTATTTATAATATTTCAGTGCATATTATTTAGTTTTCTGCCTACTACTGTTAGTTACGCTCATTTGCTCAAAGTTAGATTTTAGCTTATGAGCGACGAAAACTTTGATTAAGAAATTTCAGAGAAAAATGAAGAATGAAATTTTGTGGGTTACAATAATTTGGATAGTTTCTTCAAAATTCTATATGATAATAATATTAATTTCATGTTTTTATGATAAAAGAAAGCTAACATTTGATTTCATATCAAAATTTCAAACAACGAAATATTTAAAAAAAATCATCTAATTTTTTTATTTTCAGATTGCTATCGCGTTTTTTAAACATTTTCCATATGGTCAACTTTTCCTGAAAACATTTAAGATCAGGACCAAAAGTTGTTTTTTTAAAACTTGAATTTGCAAAGTCAACAAAACTTATATCTGTTCTCGTACTTTCAAAAAGCATTTAGAGTTTCATCATTTCATCTATCTAATGGAAATTTTAGTCAGATAAATTTTCGAATTTAAAAAAGAAATCTTCTGTTAAATGTCCAGTTAAAATGTTTTCTCGTTAAATACGTCTGCAATGGCTCATTCAGCAAGCATTAAAATTAGCACTGAAAAGATGGACTATAAAAAGATTACGGTATAGCGTTATTGAGCATATAAGGCGAGGCTAATCCCTACCGACTGCTTTTAACATCCTCATAAACTTTGGCGGTACTGTCTCACTTAGACTATTTCTCTCTCAAATCACATGGGAATTTTGATGTTCCCTCTCTTCACTCACACAAATAGAAAAATGAAAAATTTTATGGATATGATTTCACATAAATGTTAAATTTTCCATTTTCAATTGCCATCTTTTCCATTCAATGAACCAAAAATTGTTTTTCTAATTAATTTATTTTCATAAGCTGTACAGTTTCATGTACCAATAACAATGCTTTTTGAAATGGCCATTTCAAAAGTTAGATGGTAATTTTACGTTGGATCGTAATTTTTAACTTCAGATTTTTTAAAGCAAATTCTTGCTTTTCTAAAAAGCTTTAATTTTTTTTTAAACAAAAGTTGACCTACTTCAATTTAAATGTGCAAATCAAATTAAATAATTTGCTTTTTTTTTTTACTAGTACCAACCTTTTGTTAATTTTTGTGCAGCAATTATGACTTTTTTGAAATGTTTATTTGTCAAATGTATTTTTTTCAATTCTTTTACTGTAAGCACAGAAATCATTTTGAACGAGAACAGAGAAAATTAAATGTAGAAATATTTTCTTACTTCTTTCTATCAAATTTTAATATTAATATTACAATTACTTTTCTACCACACCAAGCATTAGCAATAAAACTATTTGTCACATTTAAAATTCTTGAATATTATGAAATTTTTGGTGGCAAAAGATGAAAGCTTAAGAAATTTTCACGTTTTTGATACGTTAAAATATTTGAAATATCAAAAATTATAAGCAGCACGAAATATAAATATTGAGTGTGTACAGGTCTACTTACATTATAATATTATGTTAAATAACCCGAATGCTGCAATTAAGTTACGGAATTCTTAATTTTTTTCACCTCGACTACTAATACGGTAATTACAAAATTCATAAAAAATAAACTTAAAATTTTGACATAGTCTGCAGTAACATTGAAATAATTAAGTTAATATAACAAGAAATTTATCAAAGTTAAATGAAGTTTATTCAACATCAATGCGTTAAAGATACAACTAAATGGCTTTACAAAAATAAAATAACAAAAATTTGTTAAACAAAATATTTTAATTTAGAAATTAAAACTTGTACAAATTGTTAGATATCTGCTTTACAACTGAATTTTTCTTCACGTGTATTTTTCATTAATGTGGAAGAATGTGAAATGAATGAGTAAAAAAAGTTAGAAAAAAAGATGTGGAAGATGTCATTCAATTGTTTCCATAATTTATCGAATGGAAGAAAAAGGCCTAATAAAAGTAGAATAATATGCTTTCATACTATCACCGCTTAATAGTTGGCAGATGTGCTTTCCAAGCCATCCTTTTTTTTCTACAACTGGCAATTTTCCATTGATAACTCATTATCCTGTGTTTAATTCACACTTTGCACATTTCTGTATGCATCGTACAAAAAATATCTATTTCAAGAACAGAAAGAAAACGAATGAAAATTTTCCCATTTATAATTTTAATCTTTAAATTTAAATTCTATATAAATCTATTTTTAAAGGAAATATTTGCACGATTAGCTAAAATCATTCTTGAGTTTTCTTTATCAGAAAAATAAATCCATTTACAATCTTAAATTGCATTTCTAGTAAAGTCAATAATTCATTCGCTGTCTTTAGTAACTTGAAAAGATTAATTTCAGTAATTAGCATTGTAAAAATTTATAATCCAAAAATATTTTCAATTTCTTGTATGACTTTATTTTTTATGTAAAGATTTTACATGAAAAGGAATTTTACACAGAGGAAGAATTTCGTTTACGCGAGATTTTAATAAGATTGAAGAAGAACAGAGTGAGAAATAAATTTTAGGAAAAAAAACTCCGATAGCTATATAAAATCACAAAAAATGAAATGTTTTTCTCCTAATTTAGAAATTTTGTAAAATTCAATAAAATAACTATGAACGATTTTTATGTTATACAACAGTGAGTACATGTGAAGATAAAGAAAGGAGGATTTGATGTTGACTTAAATCATCTGATTTAGGGAGGTTTCATCTGATTAGTGTAGAGATTACAAAGACTGAGATTAGCTGGAAGCAGAAATCTCAATGATTGAAAAGAAAGCACACGGATAATCACCTTCCTTGACCATTATGGTTGCCGAGGAAACGAACATATCTTATTGAGGTCACCATTGAGAGTTGAAATTGTTCTGTCAGGAAAGTTTTGTAAAAAAAATACTACAAAAATATGATCAATATTTGAAAAGTATTGGCTTTTCAAGAGGAATTTTTAATAATGATACTGTGGAATATTCGTCATTCCTTAGTCTCTTGACCTCGATCTTTGATATCTTGTCAATTGTAGATATCATACTAATTCTTCTTCCGAAAATATATTGAATAAAATGTTAGAAAATATCAGTTTATTTTGAAAAATTTTTAAACTTCTGAAAAAGTGATAGAAAGTGAGCCTTAACTACTTGGCTATCAATAACAATATAAATGCATATTCTATTTACAATTTATAACTGACCCTGTCTCATGAGTTGTTCTTACACAGTTTTATTTATCAAGTTTAAATAATTACAGCTACAGTATTATCTGGTGCTAACGATAAGTAAAGAGAGGGAGAGATGTATAACTGTAATTAGCATCTGTAATTGTAAATGAATTTTAAAAGAAGAATGAGAAATAAAAATGATGAATGTACCTGGTTGTTGATGATTAGGTAATGAATAGGTATCCGTTATGGTAGCTGTAATCGCAGACATTCAAATGGAAAGCTCTATTTTAAATTCAGATTGAATCCCGAATTCGATATTTGCCCATGTATCATTCTTCAGCAAAACCTAAGAGTTGTATGCTTGCTGTCGGTAATGATAGATGGATGACGATAATGCCACCGTTGCAATGAGAACTAACATTCAAGAAGCAAGCGAGGGCGGAGCACTTTCTTGCAAGCCTAGCTTTTTCTTTGCCTACTTGGCCTCAATCTGTATATTGCTTGCCAAAGACTTATACAAGATAGCACTGCAATCGTCTCTTCACTTCATCAGCAATTTCATCCCAATCTAACAGCACTTGTTTTAAATGTAAAAAGCTTCATCCGGTAGCAAATTAGAAGTGATAATTGTCGGTAGCGGATCAATTTCGCTCACATCATCTTTATTTCCGGCTGAAATGAATGAATCCATTAAAATGGGAATATTAAATGAAGGTAGCACAGAATGAGCTGCAAAACTACAACTATAGCTGCAACTGCACCTGCAACTCATTCATTAGAAATACTGCAACTGCAGTTGCAGTATTTCTAATGAATGAGAAGATGCATTAGAGAGATGGAATGAATGTGCAGCTTATAGAGCTAAAAACTAGCAAATCCTCATGCAAGTACAAACCACCGTAATACGAGCAATCCCTCTTTTTTTCTTCCCTCCGCACTTCTTTTAATCTTAAGATTTTCGAATCATTAAAAAAAAAATTCCTTAAAACTTCATTGAATAAAATTTTGTCTCATTTCTACAGCACAAAATTTACAACCTAAAATATGGCATGTGTGATATGGATATAAGTGATTGTAAAAGCTATAAGTTTCATCATTGCTACCATAATTAAAGAATAATTTTTGCTGTTTATTTATTTTTGATTTCTTTTTCTCACTGTAATTTTGGGTTAATTACTACTGGCATTAAACTTTACATCTGCTTAAAAAACACACTTTTAGTTTTATATTTTGATGAATTATTAAACAAACTGATAAAAGAAAAATAGCAAATTAATTGAATGATCGATTAATTGAATGGTTTATCTGATATCAATAAATGAGCTATTTCGAATGGTTGGCAAGCTCTATTTTTAAAATCGCTAATTTTAGAGTTATGTAAAAATTGATAGAAATAAACGGATCCAATTAATGGATTTGAAGATTAAACTTTTCAAATTATTATTTAATAAATTAGATAAACCAATTTGTTAAACATTTTTATTTGTTGAGAATCTGCTTCAAACGCTTTCCATTGTTTGTTGGTTATTTATCAGTACAGTATAGCACTAATATATTATTAGAACTAAAATCAGTCAATTAACAATAAATTTGTTACAATAATTATACTGAAAATGAAACTTTATGCAAATTATTTAACAATTTGATGAAATGTTTAATGAATTAAAATAAACAGATCTAATATTAATATGCCTTTTTTCTTGAAGACATTCCATTTTGAATTTCATTCTTTAAATAATTGTCGCAATCCCTCTGATCTTTTATTTTACAATCCTGAAAGAAATATTATTCTTCCTTCTTTGAAAAATATTAGACTAACTAAAAATATTGAAACAATTTTGAGTAGATTTTAAAATGCATAAAAAATTCGCATTAGATATGCTAAAAAAATGTTTATGTGATACAATTTTTCTTTTCTTTTTGAGTGTAAAATATGATCAGGAATAATTGTTAGTTTGAAGATTTAATTACAATCTTTTGCTAATCTGTGGACACTATCTTCGATATGTTTTTTTTTCCTTTATTACTGTTATAAAATGAATGCTTCATTTCATCTTGAAAATTCTCTCTGAAGTCATTTTGACAGGTTAAATCGTTTAAAGAATGTAAAGAGAGTTGCGTGTAGTTAATGCGATGATTGATAAAGTGAAAATGTAAAAATTAAGGATATTAATAAATTATTTAAAAATGGCTCTTAGAGAAGAGACGATATCACGCAGACTTATTCATAACAACACTATTCAGCCTACTAATTAATTTCTCTGATGGAAAAAAAAAACATATCATCTTCTTCCACTATCTTTCTCTCTTTTCCCTTATTCAGAATATATTGATCAAAAATTTGAAATAACTGTTGAAGCAGAAATTCTCGAAATAAGTTTTGATAGAGAGTAATAGATCGATAAGCATAAATGAAATACTCCATAATGATAGCCAATAATGTAAGCAAATGTTGCATTTTTCCATTAAAAGGATGATAAAGAGAGAGAGGTAGAGAGAGAGAAATATTTATTTCGTTATTTTAATGATAGCTAACAGAACCGAATGACAACAATTAACATAAAATGCTGTAAAGGTGATTGTGCGCTAAAACGCAGACAGTTCAAGCAATGAGTGAAATGCGTGAAATGCGCATGAACAGCTGGCCTATCGTTTGCTGCATCAATGCAGTAATAAACTAAAAATTACAACATTAACGCTCATCCACCCATCCATTCATCCCAAAATATGGCAACATACGGTGACATTAAGCTAACCAATAATTCTCATTTTCATCAATCTAACAATTTAAAAAGCATTAGCAAGCATAGATTGTTTGAGATAATTCCAAAAGTGTATGTATCATTCGAATTGTTTATAAATTTCACAAATGAGATCATCTCTTGCTAATACAACAAGCTAACTTTTTATCATTTGCTGAGAATTAAATAAATATCTATCGAATAATTCACCTGTTGAAAAATATGTTTGAAAGCATTTTAGAGTGATGATTGAAATTATATTTATAATAGATAAATAATCTCGAAACAAATCACAGACAATGTACACACGATGAAAATTTAAATAGAATTTTTCGGGCATAATTCTTATCATATCAGTAAGGAAGTTAAATGTGCAAAAGTTTTGATCATTATTTAAATCTAAATTAAAAAAAAATTTACTAAGGAATATTTATTGCTGCTCAACTTACAACAACACTAATGGAATGTAATATTCATTCAGACATTTTAATTAAATGTATTTTTTTTTAATTTACGTTTTAATTTGAACGAAATGTCTTAAAGTATGACAAGCATTTATTTTTACATAATTAAAGAACACATATAATTCTGAAAGAGAATACTAAATATCAAGAAGATATTAAACACAAAATATAATCTAAAAGTAACGCTAAAATGAGCAAAATTACTCCTGGGAATACAATAAGCATTTAAGAAAGGGCGGAAATGGCTAATATAATTGATATATCGGACAATAGCGCAGATTATTTGCTGCAAACATTTCAATTTTCTCCATCATGAAAATTCCACAACATCAAAAAATAAGTATTAACGATCATATACCACTGATGATAACGATGAAAAATGTTTTCCATTCCATTTTTTCCTATGTTTCCGCCAAATCACTTAATTTTCTCGTGAAAATTGCAAGAGAGAAAGAGACAATAACCGTTTTTGTAAGAATGAAATTTAATTAAAAAAAGATTTAACAAGCCAAACTTTCTCTGTAAATATTTGATCATGATTGAAATTTATATTTTGGATTAAAAAAAAATTATAAAGAAACTGTAAAATATGAATGTCATAAAAAAATAAAATATGAATGAAAAGATTGAAAGAGAAAGTACATCATACTAACAAAAGTTTATCATACTAACGAAATTACATATCCAAAAGTGTAAAGAACATTTTTCATCTTATCACGATTGGTTTATATTTAAATTTATTTTAGAGCTAAACAGAAATTAGATATTAAAGAGAAAAAAACACTGATTGCTAAGTGAAGTGAAAATTCATAAATTTTATTCAGCATTTTGAAAAAAAGGAAAACGAGCAAGAAAAAATTCAAAATTTGAAAAAAGCAAAAAACTCTTAATTTCGCGTATTTATTTCATGATAATCTCAAAATTGATTTAAATCTTTATTGATTTATATCTCAAAATCTGTCAGTTAATAGTAATTAAAAATGAACTAACATTGACAATAGTTTGAGGAAAAATGAAAATGTTCATCCTATTTTATGATTTTTAATTGCAGGTTCTTTATGCCATCTCACTTCATCACATTCATTTATTCCTCTCTGTTTTCGCATTATTTGATTTCTAACCAAAATTTAACAAATTCACATATTATTTCATCTTCTAATTATCTTTTGCTTTTGTAGAAGAATTTCTTTTTTGAATATATTTACATTTCTACAGCTTTTGCTATACAAAATAATGCTCTGAACATCATGTTTAATATATCTTATAAAGTAAAAAGTTGATGAAAAATGTTGTCCAGCATTATCGATGTGAAAATGTCCGATAATGTTCGTCGGCGCTCATTTCACATCGTTGGATTATCAAAATTTTTTAATTATCAAAATTTTGAAATACTTGATATCTTTTTGCTGTTCTAAAAAATTTAAACAAAAGTAACTAAAAGGTTAATTTAAATCACAGTTAAATTAAAATTTGTTTGACAAAAAATTTCAATGTTCAACGATGACGTAATTTTTAGCAGTTTTTTTTGGAATGTAATACATGCATTCCACTCATCGATTTTTCTTTCTAGCTTGATAACAGTGATTAAATCATAAACTTCCAAATATATGTTTTAAAAGTTTTTCCGTAATTTCTGGAAAATCACTTTCTTTTCTAGAAGAATCATTTATTTTAGTCACTTTAACATATTATTAAAATGAGAGCAACATTAAACCGGTAAAAGTTTCTGAAGATTTAAAAATCGACTCATGACTAATTCTTTTCGTTTCTATTACATTTTTTTTCCTCTCCAAATTTATGTTTTTTTATCTGCTAAATTCGGTTAAGAATTTTAATCAATTATAATAAAGAGGAATAATTGATATACCTAAATTTTTTAATTTCACATATCTCAAAGATTTAAAATATGAAGAAAGATTTCTCAAGTTCTGCTATATTTTTAAACCAATACTTGCAATCATTTTTTTCTAATAATCAAATAAAAACTTTACGAAAATCAATCAAACTGCATTCCAAAGTGTTCCCTGATATTATTCCTTTCGATGGCAGCAAACGGTATGTAAAAATTTTGATACGAGTGGATGAATTTTGCATAATTGTCAATGGTATCCTTTATTTCAAATACAAACATTAAAATTTTTTTTTAAATAATTTAAAAAAGAATTGCTTACATTGTATCATACAACATAAAATGTTTAGTTGGCTAGAACGATAAAATAATGAAAGTTAAAATTAATTTGCTGTGCATCACAGTATTCTCATAATACATTAATCGAGTAAGGTAAAAATGCAAATTTATTTTCGGCGACATCAGTACTTTCAATTGAAGCGTTCTTTTCAAAAACTTAAAAGTTGTGACAATTGTCAACCTGGAATCAACTAATTTAAGCAACACTTCCATTTTTCAACACGGTGAAAGAATGCTTTTCATAAATAAACAACAATATATTTGTTTAAATAATAACTTTTGAGTAGGAATGGAGAAATGGTAAACAAATCGATGCTTTATTATTAACAGTCATCACTAGAAAATAGGAGTCGTTTCGACAAATTTTCGTCAATTTAAATCATAATCAAATTAGTGTGAAAGATACGAAAGAGAAGCGTCATCAAGCTTTATGAAGTTCAGGAATTCCTTTTGAAAAATTAAGTTCGAATTTTTGCATTGTCGTAATGCGTAGGAATATATCGTTGCAGCTTATCAAATAATCCACTTTTTGGAAGAGGAAATTTGAAGACACACATTTCATTTATTTCAATATTCAGTAATTTTTTCAGTGGTTATTCAAATATTCAATGATTCAGTGATTTTTATATTAAGTTCTCATGAAGTTGGAGAATAGGTACCCATCTAAGTAAAACTTCTTTCAGGTAACACTGAGATCAACTTTAATACTACATCTCTACTAATTGCACCTGATTCATACATCACTATGAAGAAAGTGAACAAATTGTTCATTTGAGTTATTCAGTAAATCCTGAAATTACCGATGAAAAGCGTACATCCGGAAAATTCCGTGCATTTTACATTTAATATCCAAATAAAACGAAAAGCAATGAGAGATAGTGGAATGGAAAAATCTTTACTAATTTTCGATTAATTTTACCCCATTTAAATTAATGACCCTCACTGCCACATAGATTATACCTATCCAACCATATTTTAGCAATATCAAAACAGTAAAACTTGTTAAATGGCCTAAATCTACTATATTACTATATATATGCAAATAAGTGTAGATAATAATTTGTAAGCAATGGTTTTCTTTTCTTTAATTTACTGCAGTAAAAATAATTATAACAATAACAGAATAATAAATACCACTTCAAAATTTTACAAAATTTACAGAATAATATAAAATTAAAATGAATGAAACTTCGAGACTGTACTTGATCACTCCGTAAACAATGAAAACAAGGAAGTATAATCACAATCCAATCAATCGATAGTTTTCACAACCGGCATGACAACTGATATAAATCACGGAATTGCTGAGTGTTAAAGTTCAAAAAATTAAATAATGTTAACCTTTCACAAAAAAATAGAGTAATTAGGTGGAAAATTCGCAAATTTGATTTTATCAGTTGGCACAACATTTAACCTATCCTTATGGACAGAATGAAAAGGAAATACAAGAAATCTCTTCTTCTTGTACCGGAAACAAAAATATAATTTTGCAGATATTGCATGAAAAATCCATGACAAATTATGCACAAACGTTAGTCAGAAGTACTGCTCGTACGATATATGACATAATCAGATTTCACTCTTGCTCATTGATAACTAATCTGCTAAACATCTTATCAACTGTTATGAGGAGCAGAAAACTTCATTTACTGCAGTATAATTAAAAGCATGACGAAATAGCATCTCAAATACAACATATAGTTTGGAATCATGTGGTACTGACATATAGGTAATCTGTGGATAATTAAATTTCTAATTCGAATTA